>PVIU01013416.1:0-56007 GCA_004026605.1 Ondatra zibethicus | reverse complement strand
CGAACCTCAATTGGCTGCAGATAAGCCTGTGGACACCAGGATCCTCAGGATTGGATAGGGACCCCCAAGGTTGAAACGCATTCGGGAAGCGCCTGGACACTCAGTCCTGGAGCATTGCCAAATATGGAATTGTTTACCTCTGAACTGCCAGGGTGAAATCGCCATCTTGTAATGGCGTTTTGCCTGCGGCTCCCTGCAACTAGTATTTTAAATGAATGCTGATTGGCCAGTAGCCAGGCTGGAAGTATAGGCAGAGCAATGAGTATTCGGGGAAGAGGAAAGATTCAGTCTGCAGTAGTCACCCAGACACAGAGGAAGCCAGATACAGAGCAAACAAGATGTGACTGCCTCGCTGAAAAAGTTACAAAGCCCGTGGCAAACACAGACAAGAATTATGGGGGAATATAGGTTATAAAAGTAAATAAAAAGGCGAAGCTGCTAGTCCAAACAGGTTATAATTAATGTAGACCTCTGTGTGTTTCATTTGGGACTGAACAACTGCAGGACCGGGAGGGTCAGAAACCTCAGTCAACAGGAATGTATCTGAGATTAAGTCAATATTGAATCTCATAATCATGATGATATTTGGATAGAAGAGTTATTTCCAGAGGCTTGAAGAAAAAAATCAAAATGTCAAATGTTTTAATTGCAGTAAACAAAGTCACCTATAAATGGATTATAGGATGGGCAATCCTGGACACAATGATTTTTCTAAAAATAATAAAAACAGAAGGCCCCTTTCTTCTGGAGTATGAAGAAGGTGTGGCAAAGACTGACATTGGACCAGTGAATGCATATCAAAAAGAGATTGGCAGGGTAACCCATTGACATTAGGAAATATCTTTGGGGATCTGACAGGCCTCCATGTCAAATTTGGTTCAGTCATTCACTATGGTGGAGACTCCCTCCCCCAGAGCAATTAAAGGACCTAATGCCTACTGTAACAAAACATACTGCTCTGGATGATAGAACAACTTTAGAAAATAAAACATAAATTTCAGGAGAAACAATAAAGCAAATATTATAAACAATAGTTTTGGACAAGAGAGTCTAATTTATTGGAAGCGATAATAGTTGATCAATCAGAGTGACCATTAACTCTAAGCTAATTTATAAAAATAACAAAAGCTTTTCATTTGATCAGATATAACTTGTCAAAAGGGAACTTCCCCAAAGTTGAGGAAGGTTTGTTTTGTTTTGTTTTTGTTTTTGTTTGTTGCCTTTTCAGAAGAATTGTTGTAGGGAAAGGCTGCTTGTTAGTCCTGGCTGCCCAGCTAGCTTACACCCAAAACAAAATAACCACACAGAAACTGTATTAATTAAAACACTGTTTGGCCATTAGCTCTAACTTCTTATTGGCTAACTCTTGCATGTTAGTTTAACCCATCTCCAATAATCTGTGTATCACCACATGGCAGTGGCTTACCTGAGATTCTATCTGGCATCCATCTCAGATGGAGGATCCATGTCTTCTCTCTGCCTCCATGGTGGGTGTAGGAGGTACTTCTGTTTATGTGTTGCTTTCATTGGTTAATGAACAAAGAAACTGTCTTGGCCTTTTGATAGGACAGAACTTAGGTAGTCAGTGAAAAGAGAACTGAATGCTGGGAGGAAGAAAGCAGAGTGAGAGAGAGCTGCCAGGGAGCCGCCAGAGCCAGACACAATGAATCTATCCTGGTAAGCCACTGCCATGTAGCAATATACAGATTAATAGAAATGGGTTAAACTGAGATGTAAGAGTTAGCCAATAAGAGGCTAGAGCAAATAGGCCAAGCAGTGTTTTAATTAATACAATTTTTGTGTGGTTATTTCGGGGCTAAGCAAGCCAGGCAGCCAGGACTAACAAGCAACCTCTCCCTGCAACAGAGGATGAAGGCATCCAACTGAGAAATATGAAGATCACTGGACAAATAAAACAAATGAAGAAAAAGGACAAATCATTCTGAGAAAATATCACAAGAAAAAGATTAAATTGTTCTATTGGTATATCACATTTCCAACAGGATAAAAATCTCATAAATCTTCCCAAATGTTCTCTTTTTCTCTACAGACATAATGAAATGGTCTTCTTGTAGTCCCTGTAATTAAAAATTAAAAATTTGAAGTTGGAGGGTGGCTCTCTCCTTCTCTAAACCCAAGCATGCTTGTTAAAGTAAAATTCAAAATCTCTGTCTCATGTCAGATGAGCCAACTAATATGTGACAGAAGAAAAACAAAATTTAAGGATGATTTTATTGCCACAATCTCATAATTCATTGGTTTTATTTTAACCATTTAAAACTTTTCTTACAGTATGAATATTGTCTCAAAATGTATAATATATATATTAAACTTTTTGTCATGATATTAAAGACAAAATTAATAGAGTACTACCAAATTCTAGAAAAAAAGCTTCTTTTTGCTTCCTATGCTTGATATCATATTTGAGTCTCTATCAGCTTACTAGGAATGAAGTTTTTGTACTCTGGATTTACATAACAAATTATGGTCCTATAACCTGTTTGGGATCTGCTGCATATTACATTTAAAATGTTTAAGTTTTCTCTGGAAAAACATGACCATGCCTAACAGCAACCTTTGAAGTTTCCCAAAGGATGAAGTCCCACAACAATGAGTCCATGGGACTATGATAATGCCACTGAGTTTAAAACATCACCTAAAAATCATCTTTGAACTATAAACTGCTCAGGACAGTTTCAAGGATATTAAGGACATGCAGATTAGTAGTTAGTCACCGATTACAATTGAACTTGTCATGCTATGTATGTTTTCAAGTTCAATCAGAGATATATTTTAGATAGACAGGTGTTCTTATTCTTGTTTAAGATATTTTTGTATTTTGATACAAATTTAAATTTATTTTGGTTAGAATATGCTTTACTTTCATTTCTACTTTTGTTTAAGGTATTGTACCTATACAACTCATTTAACAATGTTATGCAAATTTTTGCCCTTGAAAACTATTATTTCAATGAGACATGTCTTCTCCTGTAAGCAGAGAAGATGATGGATATCAAAGAAAATCCATAAGGAGTTTACATTCTTTGTGGCAAAAGTTATCCATAGGGAATGAAAAAACCTTTGCATCGACTGCTGACAGTATGATGTACAAATTGGACAAGAAGGACACAAAAGAAAGGACTGCTGAACTTTTCCATGACAGGGTAGAACAGCCCTTCAGAATATGCTGCTTCAGAGAAAAATTAGTCAGATATGCCAGACATATAGGCTGAAGATGAATGCCCAAATGTTACAGAGGAGCCTTGGGTGACTGTACAGTAAGCCAGCAGTTTCTGTCATTTCTCACATTTCTTTGGAAGTTGATTGTTTGTAGTATGTAATAGTATTTCCTTCTTAGGTCTCTGATAGAGTTGAAGACTAACTATAGTTATAGATGTCCTTATTAACAAATTCAGAAAAGAAATTCACAAAAGATGTACAAAGTACATCATGTTGAAAGATATCAAAATATAGTTTTGGATGGTAATGCAAATTAAGTCCAAATTCTCAAGACTTTGGACTCACCAAGATAGGATAGATAATGGAGTCTTTTCTCTGAATTTGTCAAATGCAAATGGACTAGACATTGTTAATGTAATTATTCCTTTAATGTAATTATTCCTTGTATATAGTTGTATGTAGTTATTGTTATTATAGAATATTTTACTATTTTAGTTAAAACACTCACTTTTTATTAAGACAGAAGGGAGAAAGTGTTGTGTGATATTTTGTGTTTTGGCAAATAAAGCTTGACTGGATATCAGAGGGCAGAGCTAGCTACTAGTTAACCATAGAAACCAGAACATGATTGCACACATCTTTAATCTCAGCACTCAAGAGGTAGAGATAGGAAGTGATAAGGTTGACAGGACCTCAGCACTTTTGGACTGAGAAATAAGAAAGGACAGGAACATCTGTTGGCTGTTCCTGTTTTCTTTTCTTTTTCTTTTTTTATCTTTCATGTTTTTACCCTGATATCCTGGTTTTTATTGATAAGATTAATTAAATTCACACTTGAGGAAACTTTTGTTTAGCAGAGCTGAGCTTTTGTGGGAAGACAGGCTAGTCCATTGTCTGGACAAGTAGATCATACCTTTTGTGTCTCTTAAACAGGAGGCAGTGTTACAAGGAATCCACCAGAGATGACCACTCAGATACAATTTATAACAAATTGAAAGTCTATTCCAATTGCTTGGGACTGTGATCAGGTATTTGGGGAGCCCAGTGCAGCCCTGAGGGTCCAGAGCATGGGGTATATTAAGGCAGGAGCCATATTCTGGCATCTCACTCAGCAGCTTGGGGATCAGATGGGGACTTAATGCAAACAAACAATTTAACCGAAGCTAAGATAATTGGTTAGATGAAGAAATTTGCCCAGGAAGACAATTTTACAGAAGCTAAGTAGTATCTAGGACATCTTGTCTTTGGGGTCCTAGAATAGAGTTTGGTAATTTGTCCATATGATTTTCCATTAAGGAGATCAAATTTTAATAAACCTGAAATGGCCTTAGCAAGATGGAGGAAATTCTGCACTGCTTTTTCCTATCACATTTCCCACTGGATATATAAGCATGAGGCAAATAATTGATGCATTATGTTCTAGAGTTCCAGAGTTGGTTCTAATGATCAGTAGCCTAACTGAGTTTATAATCTGTCTGATGTATTAGTCATGCAGTTGAGGATGCAGGATTCCACTGTTAACCTGATTAGCATAAGAATAAATAATCCTGACAGTAAGGTGGTGAGCCATATGGACTAGGTAGACAGAAACTAATACCAATTATCTGAACTATGCCTCCTTTTTTTCCTGTTTTTTGAGGTTTCCCATGACTATGATAAGGTTGTCCCTAATTCCCCGATTGGTTGCCATAGAGTTAGCAGCTTTTTTCTAAAGCCATATGTAATCCTCCTTGTTTTATCAAGAGAAGATTTACTGAATTTTGTAGAACCAGTTCTGCTTAGGAGTTACTTGTTCCTCTAGTCTGGATATGGAGTCTTCACCTAAATCCTGGTCAACTTCTTTACTTAATTATATAATGTTTTTATTACTGACTATGATGACTGGTATTTCTATTGTTGTTGCATCAGCAATACCAGCTGCAACCAGGAGCATAATCAGTATACTTGTGGCTAGATACTCATGTTGCAGCCTGGGGTCCATGTTAAAATTTGCTCTCCTTTTCCTTTTTTATATAAGTACATCTGGGCAGAATGTGCACTAAGACACATAAAAGAGATTTATTGATTTGGAATCCATCAGAAGAGACACATTTATTTAAATAATTTGTGCTTGCCCACCAAATAGTCTCAGAGAAGATAAAAGGAATTGACCTGGAGAGTGGAATAGCAAGCAGCAGAGTAAAGTGAGACTTTTAGGTCAAAATTTCTGGATACTAGGCAGGTCCCAGTTCCCTGTTGTTCCCCCAGTGTTGGCTTAGAGTGTTCTCCATGACAGTTGTTTTTATTTGCTGATGGGCCAATAGTCTAATAGGTTCTTAGCCCTATGTAGTAAGAGGTTTGAAGTTTTAGGCACAGCAAAAATTACTGAACAATTCTCAACTGGGAGTGATTTTAAGGAAACAGTGAAACTTCCTCAAGGATAGAGAATATAGAAGGATTCATGACTTCAGTGCTGTTGGAACTAGGGAGGTAAAATTATTATTAAGTGCTGGTTGGGGCCACTCTCATAGGAGGGAGTATTTTTCAAGTTTGGTTCTTTACCCTCAGGATGAGGTCTCAGTAGGAGCCCGTAGTTCTAGAGGCCTAGGAAGATGGCTTTCTCAAATGGTAAATTTATTCTCCTTGTTCTCTTTTGGTATCATACTAGAATCTTATTTTCCAGGTTCTTCAGTATCACACGGAGTTCTTATGATTGCTGTGGGAGCTCCTTCTGCTCCTTCAGCCAATATCCTTTAAGAGACCAGCCCACTTGGGTGTGGTTTCTTTGGTTTGAAAAAGCAGCCATAGCCATGTGCTCCCCCTCTTTTTTAAATTTTATTTATATTTTTTTTCAAAAAGATCCCTGAGCGGGAGGGAGGAGGGGTGGGGGGGTAGTGGGAGGGGACCGGGAGAAGGGGAAGAAAGGTAAAAATTTGATTTCTTTAATTATGTTCTTGAATGGAAAAAATAAAACAAAACAATGTATGGAAAAAAAAAGATCCCTGAGCTTATAAAATTCCTCCCCTAACCCTCAACCATATACCAATTATAATCAACACCTAAATGATGTTCCTAAACCCGAGGACAAACTTTGCTGGGAGAGGGGACATTGTCCTGTAGAATTACTTCCAGCTGACATGAGGGCAACGTTCTTTCTAGGGGATCTTGTGAAAGGAAAATGATGGTTAAACTTCAAGATTAATGTCTGGTAAGATTGCAAATAGTCTCTAAGTATTTTGTGGAGGTCTGGCCAAAATGTTGTAAAAGATGTGCATCATTTCAGCTAACCAAGTTGGAACCGTCTTGTGCAGCTGGTACCCAAAACATGTCTTGTAGTAATACTATCATTATCATGACGTCATATCAATCAGGTGGAGTTGTTGTTATGGGGCCCCATCTTCTTCCTGGAAATTTCAAACATTACTGCAGGAAAATTCATTGTTCATTGTGGAAAACTTAAACATTAATTATATAGATATATATATTCAATGAAAGTATGATAGATATGAAGAAAAGCAAAGATGTTTTCTAAATTTTTTTTACTTCTGTCCCATATCATTGTTCCTGACATGAGACAGAAACTCTGGGTTTTTCTCCTGACAACAGGCTTGGAATTAGAGAGGGACTGAGCCTGAGTCCAACTCAGTTACTTACAGAACCTATTCAATTTTCATGGTGATCCATATTGGGTAGTAATTTTTTCCATCTGTCAGTATTCAAACATCCAGGGTCCCTTGAATTTTTTTCAAAGATGAGTGTTTTCCAGCAGAGATAAGAATAGAACCCTCCCCCCAATCCTATATGTTTTTCTTACCACCTGTATGATTATCATCATTGTGGATGAGTTGTCATGTCTTTTTTTCCAAGAAGTTTCTCCTCTTCAAACTGAACCTTTATTAATTTTCATGGTATCCCCAATTTTTCTTCTCCTGTGAAAACAAGAGCAAAACCGCTTGCCCAATGCAACATATCTCCTGCCTTCCATTGCAAGGTCAGCACATCCTTGACATAAACCAGTTGATTTTGTTCAGCAGACTTTTCTATTATCCAATGTCTTTCTGCCACTATTGTCCCTTTTTCATTAGCATTAAGAAAATTCAAGGTTAATAAGGCATTATATAATCTATTTCTGGGGGCATTTTCAACCCATTTCTGCTTGTTTAACATATCCCTTATAGTTTGATTTGATCTTTCTCTGACTGCTTGACCTGTAGGATTGTGTGGTATACCTGTAACATGCTTAATATTATAATAAGCAAAAAAACATTTCATTTTCCTAGAGACATAAGCTGGACCATTATCTGTTTTTATTTGTGTAGGTATACCCATGATGGCCATAACTTCTAATAAATGTATGATTACTGAATCAGCTTTATCTGAGCTCAAAGCAGTTGCCCAATGAAAGCCTGAATAAATATCAATGGTGTGATGTACATATTTTAATTTTCCAAATTATGCCAAGTGGAACACATCCATCTGCCAGATTTCATTCCTTTGAGTACCCTTTGGGTTAGTCCCTGCAGGTAGCAGTGTTTGGTTATATAAAGAGCAAGTAGGATATCTCTTTATAATCTCCTTAGTTTGTTGCCATGTAATAGAAAATTTTTCTTTAAACCTTTGCTATTGACGTGTTGTATTTTATGAAATTCTGAGGCCTGCAACATGCTTCCAATCAATAATTGATCAATTTCTGCATTCTCTTGTGCTAGAGGACCTGGCAGACCCGTATGGGCTCGGATGTGTATTATGTACATCAAACAAAGCCTATTCCTGATTATGTCTTTTTCCTGGATAAACAATGAAGTCAATTCTGTATCATCTGGTATAAATTCAGCTGTTTCGATATGCAAGATAACTTTTTGTGCATATTATGAATCAGTAACTATATTAAGAGGATCTTTAAAATCCCTTAGCCCCATAAGAATGGCATATAATTTTGCCTTCTGGACAGAATTATAAGGGCTTTGTTCCACCTTGCTCAATTCATCTGATTTGTAACCTGCCTTCCCTGATTTATTAGCATCTGCCCGGCTAGCTTAACCCCCGAAATAATCACATAGAAATTGTATTAATTAAATCACTGTCTGGCCCATTACCTCTAGCCTCTTATTGGCTAACTCTCACATCTTGATTAACCCATTTCTATTAAATCTGTGTATCACCACGTGACTGTGGATTACTGGCAAGATTCTAACCTACGTTCATCTCAGGCAGGAGATTCATGGCGTCTGCTTGTCTGTCCTTCTTCCCAGCATTCAGTTCTGTCTACTCTGCCTACCTATTTTCTGGCCTATCAAAAGTCCAGGACAGTTTCTTTATTCAACCAATGAAAGCAACACATAGACAGAAGGACCTACTACACCATATGTTGTCTCAGTCTCATGGTTATGGAATAACACTTCCCTATTAGACAGTGTTTGGTTGGGAGCTCTCTCTCTCTCTGTCTGTCTGTCTGTCTGTCTGTCTCTGTCTCTGTCTCTCTGTCTCTCTCTGTCTCTCTCTGTCTCTGTCTCTGTCTCTGTCTCTCTCTCTCTATATATATATATATATATATATTTGTTTGCATGCTTACAGGATAATTCCTGTTACCTGACCACTGACAGTGTGGCAGCCCATTCATGAGTAGTGCATAGAATTGGATTTCCTATATCTCTCTCAAGAGATATGGATCCTCAGAATCATCCCTTTTGTAATTTAGCCAAACTCCAAAATTGGGCATAAAAGAACAAAGGTCTATATAGATTTAGTATTGTTCATTTATAGTCACATTGAATTATCCTTTTTCCTATATCTGTTATTATTAATTCCCAAGTCCAGATAGAGGAACAGTATGGATTGTAGGCTAATTTCTGCATACAGAGAAAGGCAAAGGATGGACATAATGTTCTGGACTAATGATCTCATGTTAGTCTTATCTTTAAGGGGTCTGATGTCCAAGTGGTAGTCCATTTGTCATCATCCTCTTCAATCTTTAGTTGGGAGTAATGAATCCAAGGGATGACACCACTTTCACTGCAGATTGGTTGTAAGGATAACTGAGTAGGGTCCTTCTTAGATATGTTCCAAACCTGAGTAGGGATTTTCCTTACCCCAACCAACTCTCTTAGTGGGAACTGGTGGTCAGTTCAAAGGTGGAAGCTGACAGGATTCCCTTTACTGTTCTTTCATTGTTCTGGCAAGTTTCCCATAATGCCTGCAAGGACTTGAGGAGGTAGTGAGTAGACATTCTACCTAGGGAATAGCACAGAATTTAGGGAAGATGGACAGTGGTATCCTAAACATAACTTCAAAAGGAGTAAGCCCCTCCTGATAAGAAGTATATCAAGCTCTGGGAGGGAAAAGAGGAAACTGTTGGACCAATTTTTCTGAGTTTCCAGACCAGTTATGTCAGAGTCTCCTTAAGAATTCTATTCATCATTTCTATTTGACTTTGTCTCTGTGGTCTATATGTCCAAGGTAATTAGATTTTGTCAGATTTTGAGGCACCTTAGCAATGAAGGCCAGACTCAGACCCTAAAGCTACGTGTAGTCAAAGCCTGGGAATTATTTCCCAAAGAAGTTTCTTAGTAACTATTGTAGCAGTCTCTGATTGGATAGGGTTTGTTTCCACACATCTTGGGAATGTGTCTACAACACCTGCAAATATTTACAGAAGAAAGCAATGGGTTGATGTGGGTAGGAAGTAGCAGGTCTAATAGTATAACTCAAGACTTCTCATTTTTTCCCAGCTGGTGAGACCCATATAATCACATAGAACCTATGTTAATTACAACACTGCTTGGCTTATTAGCACAGACTCCTTATTAACTAAAACTTACATCTTAACCCATTTCAAGTAATCTGTGTATTAGCATGAGGCTGTGGCTTATTGCTAATGGTCTGGCATCTGTCTCCTTCAGCAGCTACATGATGTTCCTCTCACTCCACTTATGTTCTATATATATATCTCTTCCAGTCTGGATATATTTTGCTCTGCTATAGCCCAAAGCAGCTTTATTCATTAACCAATAAGAGCAACACATAAACAGAATGGCATCCCAAATCCTAAGGGTATTCTAGAGAGTTCACATTGGAGGGAGGTGAGCACATGTTGCCTATCTGGTAGCCAATTGTGGTGGCTATGGCCTCCCTGTTAGACAGTGGTTCTGTGGATTGGCAGGAAGTCACAAAAGAATGGCTGAAGATGGCAGTAAGGAAGAACTAGGCAAGCCTTGGATTGGCACCAAATGGCTGATGTTACATCCTAAGGGGGAAGGAAGTGTGCAATGAGGAAGGTCTCAGGTAGGCAGCAGCAGGCCTAAGATTGCTCTTGAAATGCCATAATGGACGAGGAAAAGGTGGGCATAGTTAGCCTACCTTAGTCACAGCAAAGTGAGCTGTGAGATCCTGTATAGAGAATGGTTTTGTCGATTGGAGAAATACAAAGGAATGTAGATGAACTAAAAGGAGAGCTGGTGATAGGGTAGAAGGAGCAACTAGAGGGATTCTGCAGAAGTTTTGAGTGTAGAACAACATTGCCAAAAATCATGAAAGAGTTCTGATTGGAAAATATTAACATAACAACATAATCATAAAATACTACAAGTACTTAACATTTGTAGTATAGGAAGGATATTTCAAAAATGACATTTTAGATTTTTTGACAAAATCAAGTTATATTAAATTTTCCTGGGATGATGCAAATAAATCTCCAAACACCTCAAGGAGGCACAGAAGACAACAACAAACTACAGACTTCACTAGACCAAAGGGGGGTAATTAAGAGGTGATCACAAAACTGCTGTGTCACCACAAAATCCTGTCTCATAATGGATGGTGATTTCATAGAATCTATATCGTCTAGTCCTGTTTTTAAATAACCTTCCAGTTTTTATATAGTCCAGCATCTCCCAAGATGACATGCAGCTGGATTAGGGGTAATTTTAAGTGAGAGTCTCCTGAGCCTCCTTTTCTCCAGCCCTTAGGGAGAGTCTATAGCTCCATTGCAATTTCCACATAGCAGACAATAATTTTATTGTTCTGTTGCGGTTGTCATGACTGCCAGGGGAAATCCAAAATGACGTTTTTTATGACCTGACTAAAATGATCCTATGCAACGCATAATTTTGTATCATTTTTTTCTTTTAAACTTTTAAGCAATAACAAAATGGAAATAAAAATATTCGGAGAAAAGTATTCAAATAACATTTTCTTAAAATTTTGATGCTGGCACGTGAGTCCCCATCATTAGCTGAGAAGCTATTAACAGTTAGTGTTTGGACAATGTGGGTAATTTTTTCTTCAGTGATATAGCTCCTAGAAAGTTGCCAATATATGAATAGAGGACTCCACACCCATGTGAAAAACCATTATGCTCGTTACAGATATATGTAAACTCTCAACATTTGCAAAGAGATATAGTTATGACTTGGGCCTAGATATGGATGTGGCATTTTGACAGAGAATTTAAACAAAACTGCAACACTAAAAATTGAATAATGTACAAATATGTATGCTTAGTAGATTATACTCAAAAAAGAAATGATCATTAAATAGTTATCATTCCACAGCTACAACTATAGAACTATGCTGTGCAAATTAATTATAGACAAAGAATAAATTTAAAGCTTATCTAATTCTCCCTCATTGTCTAATTAAATAAGAAAACCCAATTGCAGAATGGGAAACTAAGTTGTTTAATATATCATAGTTATTAGAGCAAACAGGTCATCTGATTTTTATCCCATTGCTTGTTCTGCTACATAACATTATTAAGTAATTAACAATTTTCTTAACACAAATATCCTGTGTGGATATAACCCAAACTAATTAAAAATCATAGTATGTCCTCTATTAATATGCCATTAAAGACCTTTAGATCAGAAAAATCAGAAAAATGAAGCAATTTGTTCAATATGATCCAGTTGGTGTTAAGTGGTAATATTGGTTTTGATTCAATCTCTGGTCTTTAATACTTCAAAACCTGAACATTTTCTGCTACAATAATCTTCCAAATAATGTAATTTTGTCAATTAAAATGATATATGTTCACAGGAACAGTTAAACATTTCATTAAGTTTTAAACAATTCAATTACTTTAGTTTGACCAATGTTGGACTGACACTGAAATAAAGTCTTTAATTAGAATGACATTCTTTATCTGGTTTTATTCATTTTTGAACCTTCAAAACACTTCAGTTTATATTCATTTCTATTTTATCTTGTACTATGGGCCTACTTAGGTAAAAGTGTAAGACAAAGAATCAAATATGCATAACAGTAGACAGAAAAAATGGCCTGAAGAAAAGTCAAAATGTCATATGTTTCTAAGAGTTATATCTTTATACTTGATTTATCTGCTGAAAATACCTTATGTTAAATGAACATTATCCCCATACATAAGAGGAGGCTGCTTGTTTCATTCCCAACTATTCAGCCTTGAAATAATCATACAGAAACTATGTTATTTAAATCACTGATTGGCCCATTTGCTTTAGCTTCTTATTGCCTAATTCTTACACATTAATTTAACCCATCTCCATTAATCTATGTATTGCCACATGGCAGTGGCTTACTGGCAAAGTTTCAGCATGTCTGACTCTGGTGGCTGCTCCAAGACTTCTTCTTGACTCTACCTTCTTTCTCGCAGCATTCAGCTCTGTCTGCTCTGCCTACCTAAGTTTTCCCTGCTATAGGTTCAAAGCAGTTTCTTTATTTATTAATGTAAATCACAGCATACAGAGGGGAAACTCACATCACCTCCCCTTTTCAATTTAAATAAAAAGGAAGGCTTTATCTTTAACATATTATAATTACATATAACAAAACTGGTATCAAGGAAGAATTATGGTTACAATATTTATATCTATTTTATCTTTTATCATAACAAAGGAAAAAGATAATGATAAATTCTTCAACTCTATCAAAGAGTCCAGAATGATATACTATTACCTAAGTAAACAATAACTTCATTATAAGCATCTTCCAAAACTCTAGAATTGACAGAGACATCTTGCTGCCTTGATAGTCATCCAAAGTTCTTCTGTACCATTGGGGCATCCATCGTCAGCCTATTGGCCCATAGTATCTGCCAGACTTTTCTATGAAGCAGGAAATTCTAATGACAGGTCTGCCTATATTGGCAGTTTGTCATGAAGCAGGAACCCAGAAGGAATATCTCACCTTTAGGCAAGTTCAGTAATTATTTCTATGTGGGTCTTGCATGTCCAATTCTTCAAGCAGTCCAGGCAAGAACAGTTTCTTGCCCAAATGGCTAACCAACTACATAAGGGGCCTCCTTGATGTCCATCTTCCTCTTAAAGTAATTGGTGCTGCCAGGAGAAGAGGTGTCTCACTTTCACGAAAATTGCTAAATTCTTAAAAACACTTTAAATGCCATATTCTGTAATCTTTGCTAGATTTGAAGAATCCCTATCTGATGTGGGATTTCCCTCTCTATGCTGTGATTACCACTAATGAATAAAGAAACTGCTTTGGATCTATAGCAGGGCAGAACTTACGTAGGCAGGAAAACAAAACTGAATGCTGGAAGAAAGATGGGCAGAGTAATGGAAAAGCCATGGAGCCACCACCAGAGAAAAACATGCTAAAACCTTGTCTGTAAGCCACTGCCACATGGAGATACACAGAATAATAGAACTGGGTTAAATTAATATGTAAGAGTTAGCCAATAAGATGCTAGAACTAATGGGCCAAGCAGTGATTTAATTAATACAGTTTCTGTGTGATTATTTCAAGGCAGAATAGCTAGGAACCAACAAGCAACCTCCTTACTACAGATTGGCGCCCACATGGCCAATTAAAATCCACTTAAAACATGAGAAAGCTTGGAAAGGAATTCTAGACACTAAAAGACAAAGTTTAGCCACATTTTTTTCCAAATGGGCTTTGCTTGTTCCCGGCCATGGTCCATGCTGCTAGCACAAACTCTGGCTCTTTCAGGAAACAAAGAATTTGAATGTGGTTTTTGAGCAGTATGCTGTGGCTTGCTTAGTGGCAACGTGGACTGGTTGTGTGCCTTGTAGTAGGGTGGAGCATGCAGCTCAGACGCATAGTGGCTCCACCATGCTGGACTGCGTGGGGCAAACAGATAGTAGCATATATACCCTAGTAATGGAGCAGCTTAAGTTTTAAGAAGTGCTTAACTTTCTAAAAAGTGCTCCTGAAGAGTAAAGAATTAAAAATATGCAATAAAGACAAATCCAGATGGAAAAGAACTCTAAACGAGTCATAGTGATGGATAATGTACATATGCTTGGGAGAGAGAATAAAGAGTATAGAGAGTTAAAAAATAAGTAAATCATTTTCAAAAACAGTCTTTAAAGAGACAGAGTACAGATAATTATAGATTAAAAGGAGTAAAGAAAGATAAGTCACATAAAGATGGACTATACACAGAGAGTCTGGATTATGTATATTATTGTGTTTTCTTTAATTTTTTTTGACTGTGAAGGAGCTAAGTACAGAGAGACATTTCACTGTATGGGCTACTAAGCTAAACCAGCATGTATATTATAAAGGTATTTTTACTTCCGAATTTGAGTCTAAGTATATATTGCTTTGGAAAAGGGGTTCTTCTTTTCTTTCCACAGAGGATGAGAAGCTGTGGATTTATTCCTGGCTAATATGGTTTGATAGACCATGACCCCATGAGAGGTTGCCATGAACAGCCTCAAAAAATTTCTTCGACTAATAGACAGCAGGAAGAAGTTTGGACACAACTACCCCCATATTCCCAAATATTGTTTGGAAATGTTTCTTTACAATTAAAGGGGGATATGCTATAGAGATGAATACTTTACATTAGTATAGATCTTGGTTTATTTATACAAGTTTTAGGTCAATTTTTGTTGTATGTATATTTCTGCTCTTGATTAAGGTGTTTGTACAGTTCCTTTAAAATGAATTGTATAATTAAGAAATATAGATTAATAGATAGTCATCTATAATAGTCAAGCTTATACTGATGTTAGTTATATTTTCTAGTCATATAGACATATATTTCAGTTAGATAGGTATTCTTCAAATTTTCCAGAGACCTTCAGAATATGGCCTTTAAAATGTTTAAAAACTTAAGACTTTTCATGAGAGTGAGACACATCTGCTCCTGGCAGCACCTAGCGACTTCAAGAGGAAGATTGGCATTGAAGAGGCTCCTTATGGAGTTGGATAGCCATTTGGGCAAGAAACTGCTTTTGTCTAGATGGCTTGATGAACTGGACATGCAGAACACACAGAGAAATGACATCTGAATTTGCCTAAAGGTGAGATGAACCTTCTGGGTTCCTACTTCATGAAAGAGTCTGCTAGATATTCTTCAGGACACAGA
Organism: Ondatra zibethicus; assembly: GCA_004026605.1. NCBI lineage: Eukaryota > Metazoa > Chordata > Mammalia > Rodentia > Cricetidae > Ondatra > Ondatra zibethicus. Next base: position 40,520 of record PVIU01013416.1, on the reverse strand, counting down.
AGAATGTGACTGACAAACTGCCAATACAGGCAGAACTGTTTTGAAATTCACTGATTTGTGGAAAAGTCTGCTGAATACTATGGGCTTGTAGGCTGAAGATGGAAGCCCCAATGGTACAGAAGAACTTTGGGTACCTGTCTAGGCAGTGAGATGTCTGTGTCATTTCTAGTGTTTTAGAAGTTGCTTACAATGCACTTTCTATTTACTTAGGTAATATTATATCCTTCTGGAGTCTTTGATGGAACTGAAAAATAGATAGTTATATTTTCCCTAGTTATAAAAGATAAAGAAGATATAAATATTTAACCGTAATTCTTACTTGATACCCGTTTTGTTATATGTAACTTTACTATGTTAAATTTAAAACCTTCCATTTTTACTTAAACAGGAAATTGAAGGTGATGTGAGATTTCCCTCTGTTTTGTGTGATTACCATTAATGAACAAAGAAACTGCTTTGGACCTATAGCAGGACAGAACTTTAGTAGGCAGGAAAACAAAACTGAATGCTGGAAGAAAGAAGGATGGAGTCAGGGAAAAGCCATGGATCCACTGCTAGAGTAAAACATTCCAAAACTTTGCCAGTAAGCCACTGCTATGTGGTGATACACAGATTCATAGAAATAGGTTGAATTAATATGTAAGAGTTAACAAATAAGATGCTAGAACTAATGGGCCAAAAAGTTATTTAATTAATACAGTTTCTGTGTGACTATTTGGGGTCTAAGATAGTCGGGCAACTGGGAACCAACAAGGAGCCTCCCACTACTCCTATCCATCTGAAATACATCTCTGTACATTAGAAAATCTAACATGACTAAAAGGCTGACTATTATAGATGATAATCTATTAACCTCTATTTCTTAATTAACATTACATTTTTAAATGAGCAGACAAACATAATAGCTTAATTAAGAGCAGAAATACACATACACAGTACAACAAAATTGACCTTAAGTTTGTATCAATATACTACCATCCATACCAATGCAAATCTCTATAGTATATCTCTCTTTAAATGTAAAGAAACACGAACAATATTTGGGATTTTGGGCATAGTTCTCTAGATTACTTCCTGCTCATTGGGGGCACAGTTAATTAGTTCTTCTATGGTGTATCCTGTGTGCTAGGTTCATCTCAGTCAGCAGTTTGGCAAAATAATGTTTTGGGGGTCTTCATGTCAATCTTTCATGGGGTCTCAGTCCATCAAACCATATTAGTTTGGAATCCACAGGTTCTCATCCTTTGTGGAAACAAAAGAAACTCTTTCAAAGCAACATATTCTTAGACCCAAATTTTAAAGACAAGATAACTTAAACATATTTATGGTGGTTTTGCTTAACAGGCCCCAGAATCAAGTGTCTTTCTGTAGTCAAAAAAGTCAAAGAAAGCAGAATAGTATAAATAATCCAGACTCTCTGTGTATATTCCATCTTTACATGGCTTATTCTTTTTTACTTATTTAATCTATGACTGTCTGTACTCTGTCTCTTTAAAGTCATTGTTTCCTTGTTTAAAACTATTTACTTCTTTCTATAACTCTCTATTTTCTTTTACTTTTCACTCCCAAGCCTACGTACATTTGTCCAACACTGCGACTTTTTTAGAGGTCTTTTATGTCTGAATCTGTCCTATTATGGATCTGTAGTTCTTTACTATCCATAACTGCTGCTTAAAATGCTAAGCACTTCTTAAAAACTCAAGTTGCATCATTGGTAGGGAAAATATATGACTCTTCCTGCTTGCCCTGCCCAATTCAGTATGGTGGAGCTGCTTGCTGCCTCTGAGAGCCATGCATAATGCCCAGTCTCTAGGCACACAGCTGGTCCATGTTTCCACCAAGCAAGTGACAGCACATTCCTTACAAACCCAATTCAAATGCTCAGTCTTCTAAAAGAGTCAGTGGTTGGGCTAGCAGCATGGCCCATGGCCAAGAAGCCACCCTTTCAAAGTTGTCTGGCCTTTATTGCACCTCTCTTAAAGCAGCCTACGCTCGCTCGCTGTGAGCCCACCCACAAAAAAAAATGTGGCTACCAGAAGCCATGCTTAACTCTGTTCTTTTGTGTTTAGAATTCCTTTTTAAGCTTTCTCAGGTTTTCATGTGGATATAGTTACCCACATTGATGGCACCAATTTTTTGGAGAAGGCTGCTTGTTTCATTTTTGGCTGCTCAGCCCTAAAATAATCACACAGAAATTATATTAATTATATCACTGCTTGGCTCCTTAGCTGTAGTTTCTTATTGGCTAACTCTTTCATATTAATTTAACCCATCTCCATTAATCTGTATATCACAAAATGGCAGTGGCTTACTGGCAAAGTTTCAGAATGTCTGACTCTGGTGATGACTCCATGGCTTCTCCTTGACTCTACCTCCTTTCTGCCAGCATTCAGTTTAGGTTTTCCCACCTTGCAAAGTTTTGCCCTGCTATAGGTCCAAAGCAGTTTCTTTATTCATTAATGGTAATAACAGCACACAAAGAGGAAACCCACATCACCATAAATTTATTTTTTGTTCCTATTTATTTAGAAGCAATACCGACCATCTACTATCTACTATACCATCAAATGCAATAGTATATAGTATTTACAATTTAAGAACGTGTTAGACATGTTGATATAATGCCATCTTTTCAAAGGCTAAAAAGAAGAACTGATTTTGAGTTGAATCTGGGCTAAAAAATAAACAAGCCTGTCTTTAAAATAAATAAATGTCAAGAACAAAAAAAGCAATGGGCAGAGAAAAAAGAAAATCCCATATGTTTTCTTTGATACACAGATTCTGGATTTAACTAAATAGGACATGTAAAAATAGGAGGAACTGTTGAAAAGAGAACCAGAGGAAGGAGAATAAGACAAGATAAAGCAAAGAGTCAGCTCTTAAAACACACAGGCAAGTAACAATACAGACGGAGAAGGTAGTATTTATGTATTTTATAAAAAATATTGTGTAATAATAATGAAAAAGAAATCATGAATTTAAGGTAAACCAGTGAGAGATATATCAGAAAGTCTGAATAAAATAAAGGGAGGGGGAAATAAAATAATTATATCTCAAAAATTTAAAGAAATATTTTTAAAACAAGGTAATAGGAAGGAAGAGTAAAAAATTATGAGTTATGTATGAATAAGCCATAATGAAACCCAGCATGTTATCTCTAAACAACTTAGTGTTAAAATAAATACTATTGTTCCCCTATACAAAATTACTTTTAAATTATTTAGGATGACAATCAATTCTAATATTTTAAATTAATAATACTATGTAATATAGTATATTCCTAAGATTCCTAAGAATATGATTTTTTGGCATTATAATGAAAGTTCAATTAAATATTTTTGTTTATATTTATCCTTTAAAAAGTCCTTTCATGATCAGAAGGAACCATGGGCTTCCTATTTTTACTAAAATATATGGCACAGAATGAGAGTAAATTCTATCATTTAAAACTTTATATTATTAGGAGACAATTGAAATATAATTGACAAATAGATTTAACAGTTTCTTCTTTTACTTCAGGAAATGTTCCTGTCTAATATTTTATTTCACATTTGCATATTCCACAGAAATAAATATACTAAGTCCCTTTTGTGAGGGAACAATTAATTTCATCTTACAACTTATGGTCCATCTCAAAAGGAAGTCATGGCAGGAACCTAGAGATGTAAACTGATGTAAATACCATGGAAAAATGAAACTTACTGACTTCTCTATGGCTTTCTATGACTGCTTTATTCTTTTTTCATATATATATAATTTTTATAAGAATTATTTGTCCCCTCTAGATACATATGCTGTACCTAAACTCTGTGTTCTATAGATTTTAGCTTGCTTATTATTTACTTAGCAACTAATACCTACACGTAAGTGAATACATAATATACTTGTCTTTCTGGGTCAGAGTTACCTCACTCAAGATCAATATTTTTCTAGTGTCAACCTTTTAGCTGTGAAATTCATTATTTTATTTTCTTTAATGGATGAGTAATAATACCAGATTTTCTTTAGCCATTCATCTATTGAGGGACATCTGTATTGTTTGCAATTACTGCTTATTATGAATAAAGCAGCAATTAACATGGTTGAGCAAGTGTCTCTGTGGTAAGATGAAGCATCCTTTGGATATATGCCCATGAATTGTATAAATAGTTCTTGAGATAGAACAATTACTATCTTCCTAAGGAATAGCCATGATGATTTCCATTGTGGTTGTACCAGTTGTGACCCCCCACAAATCAATAGATGATTATTTCCCTTATTCCACATCTTTACCAATATGAGCAATCACTTGTGTTATTGATCTTAGTCTTTCTGATGGGAGTAAGAAGGGAATAAAAGTAGTTTTGATTTACATTTTTCTAATGACTATAGATTTTAAACATTTCTTAAAGTGCTTCTCAACTATTTGAGTTTCCTCTTTTGAAAATTCTCTATTGAGATCTATACCCCATTTAGAATTGTGTTGATTTTTTTGATGTCTATTTTCATGTGTTTTGTATGTATTATAGATACTTACCTTCTATTGGATGTGTAGTTGGAAAATCTCTTCTCATTTTGTAGCCTGCCACTTTGTCTGAATGATAGTGTACTTTTTTGCACAGAAGTTTTTCAGTTCCATGAAGTCTAAATTATTAACTATTGTTCTTAGAGATTATCATTAGGCTGTTCTGTTCAGGAAGTCTTTTCTTGTCCCACTGATTTCATTATTATTTCACACTTTCTCTTTTATCAGGTTCAGTGAATTCTCTGATTTACTTGGTGTTGAGTATTTTGCAGGATGATCAGTATGAATTTATCTGGGTTCTTCTATAGGAAGTCATCCAGTTTGATGAATACTATCATATCATCTGCAAATAGAGACTCTGACTTTTTCTCTTCCTAATTTTAATTCCCTTGTTCTTCTTCAGTTGTCTTGTTGTTCTATCCAAAATTTAAATTACTATACTTAATGGGTATGGAAAGAGAAGAAAAAATCGTCTTTTTTCCTTATTTAGCGAAATTACTTTGAGTTTCTCTCCATTTAAGTTGGCATTGGCTACCAAATTGCTGTAAATGTCCTTTAAAATGTTGAGGTATGTCTGTTGTAACCCTAACCTCTCCAAGACTTTTATTATGAAGGAGTATTGGATTTTTTGTTGAAGACCATTCCTGCAGCTGATGATATGATCATGTGATTTTTGTCTGTCAGTTTGCTTATATGGTGACTTACATTTATTGATTCACATATGTTGAACTATCCATGGATCTCTTGGATAAAGCTTACTTGATTATGGTGGATGATATTTTGATGTGTTCTTAGATTCAGATTGCAAGTATTTTATTGAGAATTTTGGCATTGATGATCGTAAAGGAAATTGGCCTGTAATTCTTTCTTTGTTGGATCTTCATGTGGTTTATGTATCAGAGTAACCTCATGAAACAACTTGAACAATGTTCCTTCTGTTTCTATTTTGTGGAATATTTTCAGAATTATTAGCATTAACCTTTTTTAGAAAGTCTGGTAGAAGTCTATGCTAAAATCATCTGGCCCTTGGCATTGGGCAGGGGAGTGGGAGAGCTTTAATTACTGCTCCTAATTTAGTAGAGGTTATAGTTCTGTTAAATTTCTTATCTGATCTTGATTTGACTTTGGTAGTGGTACACATTCATTTTAGATTTTCCAATTCGGTAAAGTACAGGTAATTAATGTCTTTATATTACTTCAAATTTTGTTGTTATATGCTGTTATACCTCCTCACTTTCATTTCTAATTTTGTTAATTACCATCTTCTTTATCTCTTCCTTTTAGTTAATTTGACTAAAGGTTTGCCAATCTTATTATGATTCTCAAAGAATTACATCTCTGTTTCATTGATTCTTTTTATTGTTTTTGTTTGCTTCTATCTTATTGATTTTAGCCATAACTTAGGTTATACATTTTCATCTGTTATGTTTTGCTGTAATTTATTCCATTTGTTCTAGAAATTTCATGTTGTTCTCTTAAGTTACTAGTGTGTGATCTCTCCAACTTTGGTGTAGGAGGTCCTTCTGTCTATGTGTTGCTTTCATTGGTTAATAAAGGAACTGCTTTGGGCCTATAGCAGAGCTATAGGGGAACAGTGCTAGGTGTGGGAAGCTAAATGGATTGCTGGGAAGAAGAGGTAAGGGGAGAAGCCATGGATCCTCTGCCTGAGACAGATGCTGGTTAGAATTTTTGATGGTAAGCCACTACCATGTGGTGATATACAAATTAATAAAAATTGGTTAATTAATATAAGAGTTAGCCCAAAAGAATCTAGAGATGTTGGGCCAAGCAGTGTTTTAATTAATACAATTTCTTTGTGATTATTTTGGGGCTAAGCTAGCTGGAAGACTGAGACAAGCAAACAGCCCCTCCTTGCAACACAACTTTTTAAATGTAGGCATTAGTGCTATGAACTTTCCCCATAGAGCTGCTATCATTGTTTCCAATTATTTGGGGTATGTTGTGTTTTCACTTCACTCATTTCTTGAATACCTTTAATTTATATCTTTACCCTGTATGTTTGTGTGTGTGTGTGTGTGTGTGTGTGTGTGTGTGTGTGTGTGCAGTATTGGATTGCTCAGTTTCCATGTGTTTGCAAGATTTCTGTTGTTTCTATTGTTGATATCTAGTTTTAATCCATGGTGGTCTGAAAGGATGAATGGTATTAATTCATTTTTCTTGTGTCTGTTAAGATTTGGTTTATGTCCAAGAATCTGATCAATTTTGGAGAAAGTTCTATGAGGTACTGAAAAGAAAGTATATTCGTTTGTGCTTGTGTGAAATGCTCTGTAAATATCTGATAGTTCCATTTGTTTTATGACATCAGTTAGCTAGAGAATTTCTCTGTTTATTTTTTGTCTGAATGACCTGTCTATTGGTGACAGTGGGGTAATAAAACCATCCATTATCAGTGAATTAGAGTTAGTATGATGTTTAAGGTGCAGAGTATTTACTTCATGGACTTTTGTGGTCTTATATTTAGTACATAGAAATTAAGAATTGCAATTTCAATATCCTCTTGGTGGATGTTTCATTCTGTGAGTATATGGCATCTTTAACTCTTCTGATTAGTTTTTGTTTGAAGTCTATTTTGTTAGATATTAAATAACAATACCAGTTTGCTTCTTTTTGTGTTTTCTTCTAATACATTTTAAACATTTTGTCCTCAGGGAAATTTATCTTTGATAGTATGATCTGTTTTTGCTGTTTGTTTTTATCCAGGATATGTTGTTGATATGGTGTAGAGTTTTTTTCCATGCTTTCAATTTCCTCATCTGGGATTATTTTTTCCTTGTGTTATCTTGTAAGTGCTTGACCTCTTCTGGTTGAAGTTCACCTTCTAGTGCTTACTGTAGAGCTGGATTTGTATATAAATAGTGCTTAAATTTGGATTTATCATGGAATTTTTTTACTTTCTATTGTGAGTAAAAGTTTTGCTGGGTATAGTATTCTAGGCTTGTATCTGTGATCTTTTAGAATCTGCAGAACATCTTTCCAGGCCCTCCTTGCTTTTAAAATCTCCATTAAGAAGTAAGTTTTGTTATTGCATTAGGTGTACCTTTATATGCTACTAGATATTTTTCCCTTGCATCTTTTAATATTCTTTTTTTGTTCTATACATTTATTGCTTCAATAAATAATTGATAAGGAGAATTTTGATTCTGGTCCAGTCTACATTGTGTGCTAAATGTTTGTTGTTACTTGATAGGCATCCCCTTCTTTAGATTAGGTAAAATTTTCTACTATGATTTTGGCAAAAATAACTTTCTGTGTCTTTGACTTAGGCTTATTTTCCTTCCTGTATTCCTAACATTTGTAGATTTGATCTTTTCATATTTTCCCAGATTTCCTGGATAATTTTAGATTTTACATTTTCTTTGACTGAGGTATTCAGTTATTCTATCTTGTCTTCAGTGCTTGGGTTTCTCTTTTCTATATCCTTTATTCTTTTGGAGAGGCTTACCTCTGAGGTTCTTGTTAAAGTTCCTAAATTTTTTGCTTCCTAATTTCTTTCAGCTTGGTGTTTCCTTATTAATTCTCATTTCAATTTCATGTTTTGAACTATTTTAATCATTTCTTTCCACTGCTTGTTTTGTTTTTGTAGATTTGTTTCAGGAATTTATTAACTTTCAATTTAGGGAACTCTAGCATAATAATAAATTTTATTTTACAGTTTTTGTTTTGTGCTTCAGGTAGGTTGCATCTCTCATGGCCTACTGTAGTAGGGATGCTGGGCTCTAGTTGAGACATACTGTCCTGGATGTCATTGACTGTGTTTTATGTTAGTATCTAGGCTTCCAAATTTGGACTAATGGTAGGTCTACATGCTGATATCTGGTCCTACCTTTTTGAGTAGATCTAATGCTCCTTGGTATTTTTTCCTCTGTGGTATTTAGGAGGGTGTGGTGGCTATGCATTTCTGGGTAGGAAATTATTTTTGGAATCTTCTAAGTGCGGCCACTGGCATTTCTGTGTAAAATGTATTCTAGGTATTGGGAACTAATGCTTAAGAATCAAGAAAGGTTAGAAAAGGGGTTGAAGGCATCTATAAAATTGAGGAAAACCTGGTATTCATCAAGATTTTCTCAGTCCTCTTGACATGGAGGCAAAGAGTAAGCAAATGCCACAACAGTTTGTTTTCCACAGAGCTTGGGATGATACTTTAGGATTAGATATGGATGAGAAGAGAAAGAGTGAAGATCTGAAGTTAGCCTACCAACCTCTCTGACCTTGACTGAGTCCCTTTTACTCATCAAAAAGCCAATGCAGTAAGATGATAAATGATTTGTCTGAAGCCAAGAAAAATTAATTTTTGTATTTTTGAATAAATTTTCTTTATATTACACTTTCTAACAATCAAGGATTAATGATTATAGGCTGAATCTACAAGGAAATTTATAGGTTAGATTATAAATAGATATATAATAGATATATAGATAGTTGATAATGTATGGTAATTGTATACATTCATGTGGGCTTGAGCTCATGTACATACAAATAAGCATACATATCTTTGCATGCATATGTAGACTAGAGGTAAATCTATCGTTCACTGAATCTGGTATTCACCAGCTGTCTAGATGTGCTAGGCTGTGATTCCCTGGAAGCCTTCTGTCTTTCATACTTCAGTGTCAAATAGATGCATACCAAAATGTTTGGTGTTTTATCTCAATGTTGGGTGTTCAAAATCAAGTGTACATATTTGTGCAGCAGGCTGGCACTTTACTAAGCCATCCCCTCAGCCTAATTGGCTAATCTAAATCTTCATAATTACCTTCAAATATTCAAACACTTCTACTCAATATTAAATCTGTTGTCATTACAAAACGGAGAAGCAATGCTTCCTTTTTTGTTTCTTCATTCATTTTATTTACTGTGTGTGATGTGGGTTGTGTGCCTCTGTGTGTGTGTGTGTGTGTGTGTGTGTGTCTGTCTGTCTGTCTGTCTGTCTGTCTGTCTGTCTTTTTTGTAAGAGGGTGAATATCAAACTTAAGTTTTCAGGTTTGGCAAAAAGTGTCTTTATGCACTGGGCCAATTCATGGACTCCTTTTGATGTTTCTTAACTGCTTTATTCATTTTTTTCAGTACTTTAATCATAAGACATAGTACAACCCTAAATCCATAATTATCACTGACACAGGCAACATCTGTATTGTATTAGATGATTTCAAGAACTTAATTGAAAGGTTATTTGAACTCTTACTTGAATACAAAATCATATGGAAGTGGAAATTATAAACATTTAGAAGAGAATTAGGCCTTCATTTATATTAATTACTACTGGAAATCTGCAAGATTACATACTGAACAATTATCTTAATGGTCTCCTTTAGTAAATTGTGTAACATATGACTGATAAACCATAAGGAAGAGTGTCTAGGACAGGAATCAAGAAAATTATTGAGCTTTTTTGCTGACATATCTGTTTAGGGAAACACATTAACACAATATTGACATACTGAAACATTATTTTCCAGTATATTAACTCAAATTGTTGATCATTATGGTAGATTTGTGAATGTTAATGTTGAAAAACAAGAAATAAATTCACCATCACAGAATAGTTTTATTTCTAATGTTTTAGTATGCTTGTATGTGTAGTGATATAGACAAAAGTAATAAATTTAATCTTATTGCCATATATATATATCCAGGTTTGATGTGAGATTCTCCTGTGTATGATGTGGATATGTTTTATTATCATTGGTTAATAAGGAAACTGCTTTGGCCTCTGGCAGTGGAGAATAGAGCTAGGTGGGAAAAGTAAACTGAATGCTCAGAGAAAGAAGGCATAGTCAGAGAGACAACATGTAGCTGCTGAGGGACACCATTACCAGAACCTTACCAGTAAACCATGAGCCTCACGGTAAAATACAAAATAACATGAATGGCTTAATTTAAGGTGTAAGAGTTAGTTAATAAGTAGCCTGAGCTAATAGGCTAAACAGTATTTTAATTAATATACTGTCTGTTTGATTATTTTTGGTCTCAGCTTTCAGGAAATGAACAAGCTGTCTCTGCCTACAAATTGGCACCAACGTTTACATACATCCATAAAAATAAACCTGAGAGAGCATGGGAAGAAATTCTAGGCACATAAAAAAAAAAACAGAGTTAAGCACAGCTTCTTGGTAGCCACAAATTTTCAGATAGGTTCAGTTTGCTGGCAGCGACCAGGGGTGCTGTGCGTCCTTTAAGAAAAGACTGACTGACTCAACATAAAAAAGGCAGCTTCTGGGTTCTTGCTGGTGGCAAGAACTCTGGCTCTCTTAGGAAACGGATCACTTGTGTGGGGTTTGTGGGCACCATACTGTAAATTACTTGGTGGTAACATGGACCAACTGCTTACCAGATTTGAGGAGGTGAGCATGGCTTCCTCTGGGTAGCCAGAGCTGGTGGCAATGAATTACCGAGAGAGGCAGAGCCAGTATTCAGGGCAATGGTAACCACACTGCTTTCCATTAAGAAAGTTGTTTTGTCACAAAAGGATTTCAGATACACAATTGTACAGATTCAGACCTAAAAGTCTTTTAAATGGGACACAGTTTGCTGAAAAAAAATGTATTTTGGCTTGGAAGAGAAAAGAAAAAGAATATAGAAAGTTATAAAAAGCAGTAAATCATTTAAAAAAGTAAAACAAATGATGGGGGAAATTATCAAACAATCACATCTAGTTGGGGTGTGGCTATCTGAACCCCCAGGTAGAAAAATGGAGAGAACACAGGTGTGCTCTCTCTCTCTCTCTCTCTCTCCATGTGGTGCCAGATGGATAGTACTTCTGACCTCCCACTCTTGCAGCGTGAGTTTCCCCTTTTTAACCAATTAAAAATACTTGTTCTTCTTGAGCTGATTTGGTTATTTATTGTACTGACCTAATTTTGATACACCTGGCGCCTGGAATTCAGCCCAGCCCCATAGCCATGTCTCTGGGCATTCCCCTCAGCCCTTCCCTGCTGGGGTTTCCCCACGCCTCTCTGCCCTGCCTGGCCCAGGCGCTGTATCACAGGTCTGCGGGCACAATAGCCTCTCCCCAGCCCGCTGCACTGCGCTCCGCCTGGCCGGGCTCAGGCTCCACCACCGCCTCCTGCCACCCACCCCTACCACTGGATCACTCGCTCCTGGTACCAGCGACAGGTCCCTCAGCAGCCGCTGCCTGCTAAAAAGGCAGCAAGCCATTACTGCCTCCACCAGGGCTGCTCAGCGAAAGAGAAAGAGACAACTGCTGCTGCTGCCTCTTTGTCTCAGCTCACAGCCACAGCCACCGCTGGTGCCACTGTGTGAGCCTCATAGCGGCTTACTCCCTGCTCGGCTTACTCCCTGCTCAGCTCACTCCCTGCTAGGCTTCTCCACTTTGGGGCCAGCCAAAGCCACTGCAGGAAAAGGCCATTCCTGTGATTTTGATGACCAGGAGCAAAAAGTAGGGAGGCAAAATTTAACTCCCTCAATGCATAAGACTCTCCAGGATAGCTTCCCCAGAGTTCTACCTGCTTTCCCAGTAATAACATCAGAAAATGTAGCCGGCTCCAAATACCCTAAGGTTGTCAAGGAATGCACATGGGAGCCCGTGCATATGAGTGATTTGAAGGAAATTAAACAAGCAATTTTGACATATGGACTACATTCCTCCTTTGTTAAGGAGATGGTCAAAACCTGGGCTTTCAGTAACAAAGACACACCTTATAATTGGGCTCAGTTAATCTCAGCTATCCTAGAAAGTGGGCCACAATTGCACTGGAGATGCCTCTTTAAAGAGGAAGCAAAAGTTTTAGAGCAACAGGAAAGAGCAAAATGAACTGAGATTTCCCTAGATCAAATTCTAGGTGATGGACTCTACTCTGATCCTCAGGACCAAGCTCTTTATGATGAACACACCCTGTCCGTATGTACCACAGCAGCTTTAAAGGCTTGGGACAGAGTGCAGGAACCAGAGCAGAGAGTGGAATCATATCTTAGGATAAAACAGGGTCAGAGAGAACCCTTTAGTGACTTCTTACACAGAGTAACTAGGGCTGTACAAATAGGGATAACTGACCCAGAAGCTAGACGTATAATAATTGAAGCTTTAGCTTATGAGAATGCCAACACAGAGTGCAAAAGGATCCTAGGGCCTTTAAAGATCAGATCAGCGCCCTTGGATGAATGGGTCTTGCATACAATGAATGTCGAGACATTTGATTATGGTACTGAAGCGTGGGTAGGAGAAGCAATTTCCAATGGTAAGAGAAGACATCAAAATACCAAGTGTTTTAATTGTGGTAAAATGGGACATATGAGAAGGGATTGTAGACAACAGATTTTCAGGAATAATGCCTCTTCTGGAAATATTCAGGAACAGGAGGACTCAGCCTTCAGGTTTATGTAGGAGGTGTGGCAAAGGCCGACATTGGACAAATGAATGTAGGTCAACAAGAGATAGACAAGGCAACCTGATACCATTGGGAAACACCGTGGGGGGCATCTCACAGGCCCCCATGATGAATGTGGTCCAGTCATTCCCAGTTACTGTGGAGAATATGTCTTGTCACAAAAATTAGAAGGTCCCATGCCTACTGTCAAAAGCAATAATGGTCTGAATGATGAGATAAATGTAGAGAATGTGTCAAGAAATCTGGTGGGACAGAGGAAACGTATATTCTGCCAGACTTCTATAAATGAACAAAGACAAAAGCTAAAAGTGTGTATAAATGACATTTTTATTGAAAGCTTATTAGACACGGGTGCAGATGTAAATTTCATTACTCCAAAATCTTGGCATCCGAATTGGCCTCTTCAGGAGGTAGATGTTCAGTTCATGGGAATTGGAACCCTATCTCAGTTAAGACAAAGCACGAGATGGGTTGAATGCATAGGGCCAGAAGGGCAAATAGGAAACCTAAGGCCATATGTAGCCAATATTGCAGTGAATTTATGGGGTCTTGACCTATTGCAGCAATGGAATACCCAGATTAACATTCCTGCTGCCCCTAAAGCTTATATTTCTGAGGAAAATATTAGAAGATATTACAGATGACGAACACTGGCCATTTGGGCTGTACAAGAACACAAAGCAATTGATAACCGTTCAGATGTACCAACAGCCCTGCCTTTAAAATGGTTAACTGAGAAGCCAATATGGGTCAAGAAATGGCCTTTGGCTGAGGAAAAGTTGTAGGCTTTAGAAAAGCTGGTACAAGAGCAATTAGGTGCTCACCACATAGAAGAATTTACCAGCCCTTGGAATTCTCCTGTATTTGTTGTTAAGAAATAATCTGGAAAATGGAGAATGGTGACAGATCTTAGAGCTATCAACAAGGCTATTCAACCTATGGGCCCTCTGCAATCCTGAATTCCTCAGCCTTCTCTGCTACTAAAGTGATGGCCCCTCATAGTTATTGATTTAAAGGATTCTTTCTTCACTATACCTTTACAAGAAAAAGATAGAGAAAAGTTTGCCTTCACAGTGCCTACTTATAATAATTTTCAGCCTACTAGGAGGTACCAGTGTACTATCCTCCCACAACGAATGCTCAATAGCCTTACCCTGCATCAATATTTTATAAGTCAACCACTGGAAATAATGTGTAAACGATTTCCTAAGTCTATAAACTACCATTACATGTATGATATTTTGCTATCTGATTCAAACATAGATACCTTAGAAAGAGTGTTTGAAAAATAAAGATAGTTTTACCTAAATAGGGATTACAGATTGCTCCTGAAAAGATACTGACAGGAGATTCTGTCAATTATCTAGGTTATAAAATAGGTTTACAAAAAATTAAGACACAAAAGGGACAAATTAGGAGAGATTGGTTACATACTCTTAATGACTTTCAAAGATTGTTAGGAGACATCTACAACCTATGACCGGCTGTTAGGATAACACCTGATCTAATAATTCATTTAAACAAAACCTTAGTTGGTAATAAAGACTTGAATAGTTCCAGAGAATTAACAGCTGAAGCAGAAAAGGAACTGATAATGGTCGAAGAAAAATTACAGGAGGCACATGTGGATAGGTTGAATCCAGAGCTTAGTTGTATTCTTGTCATATTGCCTTCCAGAATTTCTCCTATAGGAATTTTAATGCAGGGAGATGATATTATCTTAGAATGGATCTTTTTACCACATAAACCAAGTAAAAAATCAAAAACATATGTGGAAAAAGTCTCTGAATTAATTATAAAAGGTAAATTGAGACTTTGTCAGCTAGCAGGCATAGATCCAGCAGAAATTATAGTGCCTTTCAGTACTGATGAGATAAGAAAGTTATGGGAAGACAATGAACCATGGCAAAGAGCTTGTGCTAATTTTCTGGGAGAAATTAATAGTAACTGTCCCAAAAGCTATAGGCTTAACCTTATAAAGAGACCTTCTTGGATTCTTCCTCGAATCATATGTGATGCTCCAATAACTGGAGCCTGCACATTTTATACTGATGCTAATAAATCAGGGAAGGCAGGTTACAAATCGGATGAATTGAGTAAAGTGGAACAAAGCCCTTATAATTCTGTCCAGAAGGCAGAATTATATGCCATTCTCATGGTGCTAAGGGATTTTAAAGAACCTCTTAATATAGTTAATGACTTACAATATGCAGAAAGATTTACCTTGCATATTAAAACCACTTAATTTATACCAGATGATATAGAAGTTACTTCATTGTTTATCCAGGTACAAGACTTGATCTGAAATAGGTTTGCCCTATGTACATAACACACATCTGATCCCATATGGGTGTGCCAGGTCCTCTAGCACAAGGGAATGCAGAAATTGTTCAACTATTGATTGGAAGTGTGCTGCAGGACTCTGAATTTCATAAAAAAAAAAACCACCACGTCAATAGCATAGGTTTGAAGAAAGAATTTTCTATAATGTGGCAACAAGCTAAGGAGATTATAAAGAGATGCCCTACTTGCTCTTTCTATAAGCACACACCACTACCTGCAGGGAGTAACCCAAATGGTACTCAAAGGAATGAAATTTGGCAGATGGATATGATCCACTTTGCAGAATTTGGAAAATTAAAATACGTACACCACACCATTGACACTTATTCAGATTTTCAATGGGCAACTGTTTTAAACTCAGAAAAAGGTGATTCAGTAATCACCCCTTTATTAGAATTCATGGCCATCATGGGTATACCTGCACAAATAAAGACGGATAATGGTCCAGCTTATGTCTCTAGGAAAACGAAACGTTTTTTTGCTTATTATAATATTAAACATGTTACAGGTATACCACACAATCCTACAGGTCAAGCAGTAATAGAAAGATCAAATTGAACTATAAAGGATATATTAAACAAACAGAAAGGGGTGGAAAATATCCCCAGAAATAGACTACATAATGCTTTATTAACCTTAAATTTTCTTAACACTAATGAAAAAGGGGCAACATCAGCAGAAAGACATTGGATAATGGAAAAGTCTGCTGAATTAAATCAACTGGTTTATTTTAAGGATGTGCTGACCTCGCAATGGAAGCCAGGAGATGTGCTACTTTGGGGAAGGGGTTTTGCTCTTGTTTCCATAATAGAAGAAAAATTGTGGATACCATCGAAATTAATAAACGTTCGGTGTGAAGAGGAGAAATCACTTGGAAAGGAGAAATGACAGCTCATCCACAATGATGATAATAATACAGGTGGTAAGAAAGGCATATAGGATGGGGGCACGGTTCTGTTCTTATTTCAGCAGGACAATACTCATCTTCAAAACATTCAAGGTACCCTGGATGTTTGAATACTGACAGATGGAAACAATTTACAACCCAATAGGGATCAGCAAGAAAATGAGATAGGTTCTGTAAGTGAAAATATTCATAATATACATTTAGAGACACATGAATATACTTATATTTATAAATACATGGAGCAGGTTTTGGAGTTGGACTCTGGCTCAGTCCCTCTCTAATTCCAAGCCTGTTGTTAAGAGAAAACCCAGAGTTTCTGTCTCATGTCAAGAGCCATGATATTGGACAGAAGGAAAAAATAATTTATAAAACTTCTTTGCCTTTCTTCATATCTATTTCTGTCTTTATCATAGCTTTCATTGAATATATATGTCTATATAAATAATGCTTATGTTTTCCATAATAAACAATAAATTTTCCTGCAGTAATCTTTGAAGTTTCCAGGAAGTAGATGGGGCCCCACAACAACAAATCCACCTGGTTACTATGACGTCATGATGCTGATAGTGCTACTACAAGACCTGTTTGGATACCAGCTGCACAGAACAGTTCTAACTTGGTTAGCTGACATGGTGCACATCTTTTACAACATTCTCGCCAGACCTCCACAAAATACTCAGAGACTATTTGCAATTTTACCAGACCAAATATTAATCTGGTATTTTAATCATCATTTATTTTAACAGGATCCCTTAGAAAGAATGTCGCCCCAATGACAGCTGGAAGTAACTTTAAAGGACAATGTCCCCTCTCCCAGCAAAGTTTGCCCTCAGGCTTAGGGACATCATTTAAGGTTTGATTATAATTGGTATATGGTTGTTGAGGGATGGGGGAGGAATTTTATAGGCTCAGGGATCTTTAAAAAAAAAGAAGAGGGATGCTTGGATGATGGGATAATAGATTGGTATTTTTGAGATATTGTTTTTAGACAATTCTATTGGTATAGATTTTTGTATATTGATACAAATTTAGATTATATTGAATATTGTATAGATGTATGCTTCTACCTCTGTTTAAAACATTGTTTATGTATATATATATATATATATATATATATATATATATATATATTTACCATACGAAAATGTACATTACTACCTCCGATTAAGATACTTATACATTGTTTATATTTGAAGGTCATTGTCCTCATTTATTGCACTGTTGTTTATTGTCTTAGTCTTTAAGTTAGATAGGTATTGAGTATTATAGATCAATAGTCATCTATTTTTGTTATATTTATAATTAGACTAATCAGGTTCTTTAGATACATAGAGATTATATTCAGTATAGATAGATAATCTTCAACCTCTTCAAGGAACTGTAAAAAATGGCCTTTAATATAATTTAGAGTTTTGTAGTTTCGTGGCAGTGAGACACAATCGCTCCTGGCAACATCAATCTATTTCATGAGAGAATGTTGAGCACCAGAGACACTTCACCAGGAGTCTTTCTTCTTGGCATAACTGGCCTTCAGGTAGAAAAATGTAGAGAACACAGGTGCATGCGCTCTCTCTCACTCTCTCTCTCTCCATGCGGTACCCCACCGGATGGATAGGACTTCTGACCTCCCACTCTTGCAGAATGAGTTTCCCCTTTTTAACCAATTAAAAATACTTGTTCTTCTTGAGCTGGTTTGGTTATTTATCATACCGGCCTAATTTCGATACAAACAAAGTCTTTAAAGAGACAGAGAATAGACATTCATAGATTAAAATTAGGTTTTCTAGATGTACAGAGATAGATTTCAGATGGATAGGTATTCTCAAATCTTTCAAAGATGTACAGAATATGGCATTTTAAATGTTTTAAGAACTTAGACTTTCCCAACAATGAGACAAGTCTGCTTCTGACCACACCAATTACTTCAGAAAGGTTGATGGTAATTGAAGAAATTCATTATAGAATTTGTCTTCAATGTGATAAGGCTAGCCATTTGGCAAGAGACTACTGTTGCTTGATCTGTTTGATGGTAAGTTTATAAACTGGACATGCAGGACCCAAAGAAAATTGACTGCTAAATTTTCCAATACAGAATATTCCTTCCTGGTTCCTGTATCACAGAAGAAACTGTCAGACTTTCTTCAGGATACAGAAGAAAGTGACTCACAAACTGCCAAGATAGGCATAACAGTCTTTTAAATTTCCTGCTTCATAAAAATGTCTGCCAGATACTATGGGCCTTTAGGCTGTAGATGGATGTCCCAATGTTACAGAAGAACTTTGGGTGACTGTTCAGGTAACAAGATGTCTCAGTCAATTCCAGAGATTTGGAAGATGCTTACAATGCACTTTCTGTTTACTGAGGTAATATAACCTTCTGAAGTCTTTGATAGAGTTGAAGAAGGATAGTTATAATTATAAAAGATAGATTAGATATAACACTTTAGGCTCACAATGATAGGATAGATGATAAAGATTTTTCATTAATTTACCAAATGTAAATGAACTAAATATTGTAACTGTAATTCTTGCTTGATAAGTGTTTTGTTATATGTAGTTTTACTATGTTAAAATTAAACATTCATTTTTATTTAAATAGCAAATGGGAGGTGGTGTGGGATTCTTTTCTGTATGCTGTAAATATGTTTTACTATCATTGGTTAATAAAGAATCTACTTTGGCCAGTGGCAGGGAAGACTAGAGTAGGCAGAAGAACTAAACTGAATGATGGGAGATAGAAATTGGAGGCAGAGAAATGCCATGCAGCTGCTGAAGGAGACAAATGCCAGAAACTTTACCCGTGAACCTTATGCCTCATAGTAAAATACAGATTAATAGGAATGGGTTAATTTAAGATACATGAGTTAGTTAATTAGAAACCTGAGCTAATAGGCCAATCAGTAGTTTCTGTGTGAATATTTTGGTCTGGGCTGCCAGGAAATGAATGAGCAGTCTTTGCCTACACAGTTTCATATTTATTTCAAGGTAAAACAATGAGTTTTAGGACACTTTTTCTTCTTTCCTTGCTACAAAATAATGTATTACCACATCTTGAATATGTATGTAGAAAGAGGTAAGGACATCATGTGTGTGTGTGTGTGTGTGTATGTTTGTTTGTATGGACACAAACTATGAATAACCACAGTACTTCTCTTCTCTTCATACTTTACAATCAATGATGTCAACTGGCATGTTTAAAGATGGTAAAAATGTAATAATCAATATTGATTTTAATTTATTTTTCTTTTATAACAATGACACTTAAAATATACTCTTGTATTTTATTTTCTGTTATTATCATCACTTCTATATTAACAAAGAAAATCATTTTAATGATTCAGACTCTTGCCTTATCAACACTCACTTACTTCCAGGAAAAGGTTTCTATTCATTGTTATTCCAATGAAATTATTTTTTTCCTTTCAACCTAAACAGAAGTCATTTTTCAGAATCTATAGCAATGAACTTACAAATATCATTCAGAATCCTTCTTAGTATGTGTCAAGTACAAGAATTTAGAAGTTCAAAATAGTAAATAATATAAAATTTCTGTTATATTGAAAATTTTAAATCTTATCCCAGGTTTCAAATTTTCTGAGGAACACAAGATAAAATTAGTCTTTGTTCCAAAGGGAAGGAATGTGTATAGAAAAGACAATCTAAATTATTTCCAAGTTTTAAAGTCAATAGACTTCAATTCTGAGTATGTGGATAGAAACAAATGAACTTTAGATGTCTTAATTATGTATAATATATTATATAGTAGATGCTATATGTAAATCAAAAATAACATCTATTTTTTATAAAAACATTAGTTAAATATCTAAGGATATTATATATTCATTACACAGTAACATTTAATTTACTTATTATCTGCCTCCAAAATTCATCATATTAATAAAGAAATGATTTCTTTGAAAAATATCAATGTAGCGAAATTTGACAATTAGTATAGAGTTACTTATATGGAACATGTGAGAATTTAGCATAAATATTTATGTTTGACTGATTTGTCATTTTCAGGTAGCTGAAGCAAATTATTTTATGATACTTACATTTCCCTATATCTTTTACGAAGTATAATATAAACTTAGAAACTTTCCTGGTATTTGATAATGAAATATATTGATTGTGAACAACTAAATTTCCAAGTCTACTATGCAAATGTACTCATAGAAGGAATAAAAAAATAAGACCTAAGGTTTTGTTTTTAAATTAGCTTTCAAATCTAATCTTGTGCCAGAGGCCTATAATCTTAAGTTATTAAGAAAGTCTGGGGAAGAAGGTCAGAAGTTCAAAATTTTGAAGTGCTACAGGCTGACTTAAATGGCACTCTGGGCAACTCTATCTCAAAATTAAAGGAAAAAGAAGGCACAGAATATTGTATAGTGGCACATCATTTGTCTAGCATATTCAAGGGTTTATGTTCAATTCCCACTACCAAAAAACAAAAATAAAATCAGCTTCAATCCTTAATGTTGTTATATAACTAATAAATCATATGTATTAACTTTATAATAAGCTCATGTTTTTCAGTAAGTATTTTGCACACCCAAAAGTGACAGAAACAAAATTAAAATTGATTAGTTAAGAAAAATCTTTAAAATCTTCCTTAACTTTTTTTCTGGGTTGTTATTTTCTTGTTTTGCTCTTTGCAGGTTTTTGAGAGGTAGATGCTCTAGTCCAAGCTGACCCACTCCTACCCATGTAATCAATCATGGCCTTGAATTCTTAACCATTATGCCACCAAGTCCATGCTGATGGGATTATGGTAGGGCACATAATGCCTGCGCACCACCCAGTTTTGAAAATAGAAAATGAGGTTGACATCACCACAGGCTTGAAAACATTCTAATAAGAACAAATCATGAAAAATAGAAATCTGAAATACTTTTATTAAATAAAGCCACAGACTAATCAAGTCTGCCAACAAATAAAATTCTACGACAACTTGATTTTTATTCCTGAATTTTACCTAATGCTTTAAAAATATTCACTGTTTCATCATTGTCATCCCAAATTTTATTGAATTTTTATTAATTAATTATGTTCTATAGGAAGTTTAATGATTGGAAAAGAGTGATATATTCACTAATGTAGTTATCATCTTTAATATCCTTCACTCTATTTAAAATCAGATTTACATTTGACATCATTTTCCCTCTGCCTGAAGTAATTTTGAATTTATGATATGTGTTTATATGCTTCTATTGATGACAAATTATTTTAGTTTTTATGCCATGTTTATTTTAAAAAGCATTTTTGACAGATGTAGGAAAGATAGCTCAGTGAATAAAGGTACTTGTCATTCAAGTCTAACAGTCTGAGTTCAATGACTAGGCCTCATGAAGAAAAGAAAGCTAACTTCCCTTGACTGTCTTCTGAGTCACACACACTTTATGGTACACAAGCACAAACACACACACACACCACATATTCCACACATGTACATTAATAATGAATTAAATACAATTTTAAGAGATATTTTCAAATGTAAGACTTCTATTTTAAATGTTCTATCTCATCACATTAGAAAGGTTGTTTCTCTTAAATCTAGCATTATTTCAAGCAAAAGATACAATGTTACTTTTATCTTTTTTCCTCTTAATCTTTTATTTATTATCTCCCCCTCAGTTTCTCCTCCCTGCCCCACAACCAATTGTTATTCTTTTCCACCTTCCAATCCTCTTCTTCTCTGCTTCTGTATAGGAAAGGACAGATTTTCCACAAGTAACAAGAAAGCATGGCACCTTTCTATTTAGGAAATGGCAGGTCTCCATGAGTGGTGTAGGAGTTCCTTCTGTATTTCTGTTGTTTTCATTGGTTGAATAAAGAAACTGCATTGGCCTTTTGATAGGGCAGAAATCAGGTAGGCACAGTAGACAGAAGAGAATTCTGGGAAAAAGAAGGGAGTGGGAGAGAGAGCCACCATGGAGTCCAGAGAGTCAGACATGCTGAATATTTCCCGGTAAGACCACGACCTCGTAGTGACATACAGACTATTAAAAATGGGCTAAGTCAAGATGTAAGAGTTAGCCAATAAGAGGCTAGAACTAATGGACCAGGCAGAGTTTAAATAAAGACAGTTTCTGTGTAATTATTTCGGCGACCGGGAGCCAGGCAAAAGGACACAGCCCACATGCCTCTTACTAAACATGAGTATCAACAAACGATTGCATATCAAGTTTCAGTAAGACAAATCACCTCCACCATTATTAAGGCTGGGCAAGGAGACCCAATATGAGGTATAGGGTCTCAAAAGTCAGTACAAATGTCAGAGACAGCCCCTTTTTCACTGTTAGGTATCCCACAAGAGTACCAAGCTACAGAACTGTAATGTATGGAGAGGGTATAGGTCAGTCCCATGCAGACTCCATGGTTATAATTTTAGTCTCTGCAAGTCCCTATGAACCCAGGTTAGTTGATTCTGTGAGTTGTCTTATGGTGTCTTTGACCCCTCTGTCTCTTATAATCCTTTATCCTGTTATTCTGCAGGACTCCCTGAATTCTACCTATTGTTTGTCTGTGGGTCTCTGCATATGTTTCAGTTGCTAGATGATGCCTATCTGATGACAACTGGGCTAGGTAACAATCTGGTCACAGGAGAGGGCCAATTCAGGTTTATATTATTTTCTATTACTAGGAGTCTTAACTGGGGTCTTCCTTGTAGATTCCTGGGTGATTCCCTTGTGCCACATTTTTACATGGCACCAAAATGTCTCCACTTTCCAGTAGTCTTTTTCAGTACCCTCTTCCTCTTTTCCCCAATCTTATTGCTTGTGTTCCTATTCCTATTGCCCTCAATCCTCTCATGAAATCTCTTTTTTTTACTTTCCATGGATATTTTGGTTACCCTAATTAACCCTCCTTGTTATGTAGTTTCTCTGGATCGGTGGATTTTGGCATAGTTATCTTTTTATCTTACAGCTAGCATCTACTTATGAGTGAGTCAATACCATGTTTGTTTTTCTTGGACTGAGTTAGCTCACTCGGAATGATTTTTTTTTGTAGTTCCATTCAATTGCAAACTTAAAGATGTCATTGTTTTTAACAGATGAATAATACTCCACTGTGTAAATGTACAACATTTTAAAATCAATTCCTTGATTGAGGAATATTGAGATCATTTTCATGTTCTAGATATTATAAATAACGCTTCTCCGAATGTAGTTGAGAGGTGTCTTTGTGGTATGATTGAAAATCATTTGGGTATAGGTCCAAGAGCAGTATGACTAGGTCTTATTGTTGGTTGATTCTCAGTTATCTTAGAAATCACCACACTGACTTCTAAAGTGGATGTACCATGTGCACTCCCACCAGCAATAAAGGAGTCCACATCATCTTCAGAATGAGCTGTTACTTGTGTTTTTATCTTAGTCATTCTGATAGGTGGAAGTTGGAATCTCAGAGTCATTTGATTTGCATTTTTCT
Source organism: Ondatra zibethicus (assembly GCA_004026605.1). Lineage (NCBI taxonomy): Eukaryota > Metazoa > Chordata > Mammalia > Rodentia > Cricetidae > Ondatra > Ondatra zibethicus. The sequence continues at coordinate 16,969 of PVIU01013416.1, read as the reverse complement.
GATTGTTGACAGATGTTTCTGTCCTGCCTGTTTCCCACAGTTGTTAAGTCCCAAAGAAATCACACAGAGGTTTACATTAGTTGTGAACTGATTGGCACAGTATCTCAGGCTCATATTAATTAATATTTATAACTTATATTAGCCCATAAATCTTGTCTATGTTGGCAACGTGGCTTGGTACCTTTTTTTGGTGAGGCAGACATATCTTGCATCCTCTGTGTCTGGGTAACAACTGCAGACTGAGCTTTCCTATTCCCAGAATTCTCCTGTTCTCATTGCACTGCCTCTACTTCCTGCCTGGTTGTCCCACCTATACTTCCTGTCTGGCTACTGGCCAATCATAATTTTATTAAAATACAATTGACAGAGTACAAACCATTGTCACACAACACTTTCGCCTCTCCATTTTTAAACAAAAACAAACTCTGAATCTAATATCCTTTGTTTAGCTTTTCTCCTGATCATTATCTGAAATAACTTGCAACCAACATTTTAAATGAAGGAAAATATCCATAGTCCATTTTTTGGGAATGTGGGCATAGCTTTTCAGGCCACTTCCTGCTGATTGGGGGCACTGATGATCTTATGGGGACCTAAGGAAAATTTAGAATTATGAACAAGTAGTGACTGGAGTATCCTGTGAGGGTTGATCATCTCAGTCAGCAGTCTTGAATCTGTTCTGGATATAGAACTCAGACATTTGGGCCATCCACTCTTATCGGAGATTTCTCAGTGGATCTTCCTTGATGAAACTTGATTTTTCTTAACCCAGAATGAATCTACAGTCTCCAAGGGAGACAGCAACTAAGGATATTGAACATCTCCTTAAGTGTCTCTCAGCTATTTGAGATTTTCTGTTGAGAATTTTCTGTTTAGATCTGTACCCCATTTTAATTGGATTATTTGGTTTGTTAACATCTAGTTTCTTGAGTTCTTTATATACTTTAGAAATTGGCCCTCTGTCAGATGTAGGGTTTGTGATGAACTTTTTCCATTCTGTAGGCTGCTGTTTAGTCCTATTGGCAAGTGTCCATTGCCTTACAGAATCTTTTCGACTTCATGAGGTACCATTTATTAATTGTTCATCTTAGTGCCTGTGTTAATGGTGTTCTACCCAGAAATTATTCTCCACTGCCACTGCATTTTATATTATTTCCCACTCTCTCTTTTATTGGGTAAAGTATATCTGTATTTACATTTGCTATCCTTTATCCACTTGGACTTGAGTTTTGTGCAGGGTGATAGATATCGATCAATTTGCATTCTTCTATATGCAGATATCCAGTTAGATGAGCACTATTTGTTAAAGATGCCTTCTTTTCTCCATTGTGTGTTTTGGGCTTCTTTGTCATACATCAAGTGACCATTTGTGAAATTTTGTGTGGGCCTTTAACTTGATTCCATATATCAATATGTCCATTTTATGCCAATATCATCTTGCTTTTATTACTATAGTTCTCTAAAAATATTTAAGATCAGAGAGGATAATACTTCTGGAAGTTTAGGATTGTTTTAGCTATCCTGGATTTTTTTTTGCTTTCCCATATTAAGTTTAGTATTCTACAAAGAATTGTGTTGGAATTTTGATGGGGATTGCACTGAATCTGTAGATTTCATCTGGTAAGATTGCCATTATTATGAACCATAGAATCATTCAGTAATTAATCTGACTCATTTCACAAGGTTAACCCATCAGAACCAAGGGCTTTGTCGGAGGATTAGGCCAAGATGCAAGGCATGCTGGAATTATTGCCTTGTGAATTAAGTTGCTGTCTCTTGCTATAGATTTCTTGCAATAGCTTATCCCCTTCTGTTATGAATTTAGAATTTATCCCCCATAATTCAACGCTATTTAATCATTTACTGGACATGACTAAACCTATGCATTTTGGGTTTATTGATTATATCCACTAGCTATGTGTAAAAACAGTTTCCCACTACCAGGCCTTTGTTCTTCCCTCCTCTGTAAATACAGGGATCTACCTTGTAATTACATTTATTGATGGACATTTGCTCAGTGTTTAGGGTCCAGGTAAAAGTGCTCCTTATAAGACAATAACTGTTCTGATAGAAAAAATAAACATGTCCTGATTTTATCTCAGTTATCGATAAGGAAAGTGATGACTTAAAACTAACCTTGCATTAAAATATTCCTAATGACTCATGTTCACCTTCAAGTCAGTTTACTGGTGGTTTTAGTTTAGATTTACTGCTTGTGTTCTATGCTCAGAGACATCAGGAGCAATAATTAACCATTTTTTTCCACAGATCAGAAAAAGACTTCCTTCCCATCAGTGCCACAGACCCACATCACCAATGATCAGAGTGAGTGAAAGGGATCAAGTCCTGGATCTGATCATTTAGAGGCTTTTGTCTCCTCTTTGTTTTAACTACTTAGAGCGATGGTGTAAACATCAGATCTAAACAGTCTGTAGAGCTTGCAACATTTGGCAAATGTGAAAGTAGATTAAGGGCCACAGCTTTCCCTGTTAATTTACATAGGTTGCCTAGTAACCTGATACCCTCTATGAGTACTGGAAAAAAATAGTACAGGGTGTAAAAAGACAATCTTTGCCTCACTTGTGATTTTATTGAATATAAACCTTTTTGGCTTTTTATCTAACCACTTAAAAATGTGGCATAGTACACTAGTCTCCCCTTCTAGAATTCTCTGATGAATAAGTGGTATGGGAGGTCCTTCTGTCTATGTGTTGCTTTTATAGGTTAATGAATAAAGAAACTGGCTTGGCATGTTGAGAGGGAAGAACTTAGGTAGGTGGGGAAAACTCAACTGAATGCTGGGACAAGGGAGGCATAGTTAGAAGAAGCAATAGAACCACCAGGATAGACACTGGGAACTTTACCCAATAAGCCACAGACACATGGCAATACACAGATTAATAGAAATAGGTTAAATTAATATATAAGAGTTAGCCAATTAGAAGCTATAGCTAAAGGGCCAAGCAGTGATTTAATTAATATAGTTTCTGTGTGATTATTTTGGGTCTAAGCTAGCTGGGCACCTGGGAAACAACAAGAGGCTTCCTCCTCCAAATAAGTCTCTTTCTTAATTGACCTCCTTCTCCCTTAAGAAGTTTATGGGATGTTCACTGCTTTCATTGTGTCCTGTAAATTTTGGTATGGTGTACATTCATTTTCCCTAAATTCTAAGAAGTCTTTAACTTCTTTATTGCTTCCTTGACCAAGTGGTAACTTAGTAGACAGTTTTTCAGTTTCCATGAGTTTGTATGATTTCTGTTATTTCTGTTGCTATTGAAATTCAGCTTTAGGCCATAATAGTTTGATAAGATACAGGGCTTATTTCAATTTTTGTATGTGTTGAGACTTGATTTTTGGAAGACTATGTCATCAATTTTTGAGAAGGTTGCTTGTGGTGCTGAGAAGGAGGTATATTATTTTGTGTAGATAACTGTTAGATCAATTTGATTTATAATGTCTGTTAGCTCTATTATTTCTCTATTTAGTTTCTATCTGGATTTCATGTTGATTGGTGAAAATAGGGTGCTAAAGTCTCCTGATAATATTGTGTTGGTTTCTTCAAGTGATTTAAGCTTTAGTAATGTTGTTTTTTACAAATGTGTATGCCTTATGTTTGAGGAATTGAAACATCGTCTTAGTGGAGTTTTCCTTTGATGAATATTAAATGACCTTCTCCATCTCTTTTAATTAATTTTGGTTGGAAGTCTATTTTGTAAGATATTAAGATTGCACACCGGCTTGATTCATAATTTGGTTTTATTGAAAAACCTTTTTCCAACCCTTTACTCTGAATATCTATCTTTGAGGTTGTGGTGTGTTTCTTGTATGCAGCAAAATGATGGGTCCTTTTTTGTTATTACATTCCATTAGCCAGTGTCTTTTATTGGTGAATTGAGTCCACTGGTATTATGGGTTATTAGTGACAAATTATTTTTAATTCCTGTTATTTTGTTGTTGGTGGTGGTATTATATGTGTCTCTGTGTGTGTGCTTGTGTCTGTATGTATTTAACTCTTTGTGTGTATTTGTGTGGTTCCCTTCCATGGAATGTTAGATTTTTTGGTGTGAACTTATTTATTGCCTATGTTTTTGTGGGTGTAATTAACTTCCAAGCATTGAAATTTTCCCTCTAGTACCTCCTGTAGGACTTGCTTTGTGGATGGATATTGTTTAAATTTTGTCATGAAGGATCTTGTTTCCTGCATCTATGGTGATTGACAGGTTTCCTGAGTATAATATTCTGGGCTGGTATGCATAGTCTCTTAGAGTCTGCAAGACATCAACCAAGGTCCTTCTGGATTTAGTGTATCTGTTGAGAATTGGAGCGTGATAAAAATAGGCCTGCCTTTATACATTACGTGACTTTTTTCCCTTGCTGCTTTTAATATTCTTTTGGTGTTGTTGTTGTGTATATTTAGTGTTTTGATTATTATGTGGTAAGGGTAATTTATTTTCTGGCAATATCTGTTTTCTGTTCTCTAAGCTTCTTGGACCTTTATAGGCATGGCCTTATTTAGATTGGGAATATTTATCTATGAATTTTTAAAATATATTCTTTGGAATTTTGAGCCGCATTTCTTCTTCAAATCCTATTATTCTTATGATTTCTTACATAGTCTCAAATTTCCTAGATGTTTTGTAATGTGAATTATTTTAGATTTAACATTATCTATTGTGTCTTCAACACCTGAGATTCTCTTTTCCATCACTTTTATTCTGTTGCTGATGTTTGTATCTTTATTTCCTGTTTGCTTACTCAAATTTTCCATTTCCAGGATTTACTCCATTTCTATATTATTTCTTATTTGTTCGTACATTCTCAGGTCTTGAACAGTTTTGTTTATTTTGAATTTGTTTTTTCTTGATTTTTTTAGAGACTTATAGATTTATTTTTATTTTTTGTTTTTCTTTTCCTCAATTCTATAAGGGGCTAGATCATATCCTCTTTATGGACCTTTATCATCTTCATAAAGTAAATTTTAAGGTGGTTTTCTCATGCTTCAGCTGTGCTGAATTATTCAGTTCTTGCTGTTGTATGTTAGCTGGTACTGGTGATGTCATATAGCCTTTTCTACTTTTGTGTTTTTTCATTAGCATTTAGACATGTGAATTTGGGGATGATTATACGTCTAGGTGTTGATTCCTGCATTTTTCTCTTTTATAGGGGTTTTGTTCATTAGTTTTTCTTTCCTTTCTTATCTTCTGGCCTAAATGTCCAAGGGTTCTGATGATAAGCATGTCTTCAGGTCAAATATAATGTTCCCTATAAGAAATTTGGGCCTAGTGGTTCCCTACATCAAGCCTGGACTCTGGTAAAGCTGAATTCTTCTAATGATGTTGTACACCAGGATATGAAGCCTAGGAAAGGGATGTAGAATGGGGTGCCTAGATCTTCTCTGGCCTCTGGAGTCCCTACATCTGGCCTGTTTACCAGTAAAGTAGAAGTCTTCTGAAATTGTAGATCTGGAGTTCCTAGATGGGCTCTGTCCCCTGGTAATATGGAAGCCTTCTACTGAATTTATAGAACAGGATATAGAGCAAGGAGTGAGGGGATAGGGAGAGGGTGAGCCATCCAGTCTGCAGTTGTTTGGCAGGCTTTGAAAGGTTTTGTGTAATCTGCATGGCATTTTCTCTGGGATTCCTAGTGAATCCCCATAAGGCTCTTGGGTCTATGAACTAGTATTATTGATCCCAGTGTAATGGGTTCTGGCTTAGGTTATTGGAAGGGTTTTAAAGAGGTCTAGCTGGCAGTGTGTGGTGTCTTCAAGAACTTGCCTGGCCTCTGGTAAAGCAGAAGGCTTCTTTCAAAGTAACACACTGGGGTGTGGGGCCCAGGAGTCACAGTACAGTCCATGATGGCAAGGCCAGTTTAAAGGGTTTCAGTTGGAAGTTGGTGGATACTTCTGGAAAAGCTGCCAGGGTTGTGGGCCCTAGTATCTAACTTCTTCTTAACAAATCTTTCCTATGGTTTGCAGATTTCCCTTTTATCACTGATTTAGCATTTGTTATGATATAACTGGTATAGGTCTGAATTTCTTTATCCTTTCATATTTTCTGGCTGTGTAGTTGGATAGCTGGGTCCCTGATGTCCTCCTTGATTTCTCTTGCTTCCTGATCCCTATTTTTCTCTTTCTATTTATACTTCCTACTGGACAACCCCTTCTAGCCTTTCTCCTGCCTGGCTATTGTCCATTTGACTCTTTATTAGACATTAAAGTGTTTTAAACAGGCATAGTTACACAGCTTCACAGAGTTAAACAAATGCAACATAAATGAATATAGTACATCCTTTCATCATTAAACAAATATTCCACAGCATAAACAAATGTTCCATTTCTTCAAATAATATTCTACAACATTTCACTCTTTTTTAAAAAAATAAAACAGAAAGATTTTTGCTTTAACGTTGTAAAACTATACACAACAAAACAGTTATCAAGTAAGAATTAAATTTACAATATTCGGTCCATTTGTATTAAGCATATTAAGAGAAAATGCTCCATTATCTATCCTATCTTAGTGACTCCATGTTTTTAGACTTAATTTACTTTCTATCATAACTAAGGAAAACTGCAACCACAACTATCTTATCTTCAACGCCATCAAAGGCTCCAAATGGTATAACATTACCTAACAATGGAGACATTTAGCCACATGGATAGTTACTGAAAGTTCCTTTGGAATTTTGGAGCATCCATCTTCTGTATTCAAGTCTAGAGTATCTGGGAGACTTTTCAGTGAAACAAGAAATTTGAAAAACTTTCTGCCTTGTATTGGAAAATTTCATCAGTTGCTTTCCTCTGTCTTTAAGAATGTCTGGCAGACTCTTCCATGAAGCAGGAACCCTGAAGAATCATCCCACTATGTATAGGCAAAGTTCAGCAGTTGTTTCTTTATAGGTCTTTCATGTCAAGTTTATACAGTATACTGTCAAGGCATCAAGGCAAAAGTAGTTTTTGCCTAAGTGGGTAATCTTGTGACAATGAAAGCAAACACCTATGCAGTTTCTTCAATGTTCATTATTCTTTTATGAAGTGAATTCATGCTGCCAGAATATCATATTCTATAGGTCTTTGAAGTGTTTGAAGACCATTTATCTATCTAAAAATATAGCTCTGTATGACCTAGAAAACATGTATAACATACTCACAAATTTGATTGTTAAAGATGATTAACTGCTAACTTATGTTTTTTATTGTACTAAACAGTATATAATAATAGCTTTCAAAAACTGGAACTTTAACTTATGTTTTTAAATGAGCTATATCGTTATAATACATTAAACAAGTATATATATATATATAGCACGCTAATAAAATAACTTTAAATTTGTATCAACATACTATATTCCCCTAAATAAAAACAAACATCCATAGCCCACCAAAACTAAAGACCACCAATACTCCCAAACTCTTGAGAATATGGGCATCATTTTCTCTAGACTGCTTTCTGTTGTCTGTGGGCAAAGCATATTTATGCTCCATCAAAAATTTTTGATAATGACCAAATTCTGGGAAGACCAGCATAACCTTTTGTTGATCGATATCACCTGTCAAGTTTTAGGAGGTCTCCATTGATAAAATCTGACCCATATTATTTATGAAGTAAAGAATTACAGATTCACAATAGGACAGATTCAGAGATAAACGAACTCTAAATGAGTCACAGTGTTGGATAAATGTACATAGGCTTGCGAAAAAGAAGAAAAAGAGTATAGAGAGTTGGAAAAGAAGTAAATGGTTAGAAAAATATAGTTTTTAATGTAGTAGGGAGGAGAGGGCTGCATTCCCGGTGCCCAGTTAGCTTAACTCGAAATAATTACACAGAAACTGTATTTATTGAAATACTGCCTGGCCCATTAGCTCTAGCCTCTTATTGGCTAACTCTCACATATATATTTAACCCATTTCTAATAATCAATGTGTCACCATGAGTCATGGCTTACTGGGAAAGATTAAGCATGTCTGACCTGAGAGCTTCATGGCAGGCGGCTCTCTCTGACTCTGTCCCCTTCCCAGAATTCTGTTCTCTTTTCCCTGTCTTTCTAAGTCCTGCCCTATCAAAAGGCCAAGTCAGTTTCTTTATTAAACAATGAAAGCAACCCAACTACAGAAGGACCCTCCTATACCATTTTAAAGAGACAGTACAGATAGTCATAGATTAAAAGGAGAAAAGAAAAATAAGCTCTCCATGGGCCTCTTTGTTCCAGACGACCCTGCACCCCCGACTGCAAGATTTCCCTTTCCTCTGTGGGGCCTTGGAACCTCAGGATTCTTTCTTCCTGTGCTGAGATCAGAAGTGCAGACAGGTAAGGTTGTGCACACTTGGCGGTAAGGTCCCTGCAAGCCTCTTATTCCACGCAACCCTGCACCCACCTGCAAGACTGCCCTTTCCTCTGTGGGGCCTTGGAACACCAGGACTCGCTTTTACTGTGCTGAGATTGGAGGTACAGACTGGTAAGGTTGTGCGTGCCTGGTGGTAAGGTCCCTGCGGGCCTCTTTGTTCCACACGACCCTGCACTCCCCCTCCTCAAGTTTGCCTTTTCCTCTGTGGGTCATTGGAACACCAGGACTCTCTCTTCCTGTGCTGAGATCGGAGGTCCAGATGGATTGGATGTCCAGAAAGGACTTCCTCTTCCTGCACTGAGATCAGCTATCCAGAGGGGTGAGTGTGTACAAGCTGTCCTGGGAGGTCCCCACCCACTGAGACTCCCCTGACTGCAATCAAAGGAAGAGATGGGCAGGCGTCAATCCAAGAATTCCTTCAACAACCTGAAAAGCAACAGGATAACACCAGAAACCAACCAGTACTCAACAGGAAAACCTGAGCAACCTACCCCAGAAGAAGTAGAAGAAATCGACTTTAAACATACCTTTATGAAAGTGATAGAGACCTTTAAAGAAGAGGTGAAAAACTCCTTTGTAGAAAGGGATGAGAAAACTAACAAAAAGCTAGAAGAAATGAATAAATTCCTCAAATATACGGTAGAAAACCAAGAAAAAGCAATCAAACGGGTAATGAAACAGTTCAAGACTTAAAAACTGAAATGGAGGCAATGAAGAAAACACAAACCGAGGGAAAGCTGGAGATGGAAAATCTGGGTAAATGAACAGGAAATGTAGAGACAAGTATAACCAGCAGACTACAAGAGATAGAAGAAAGAATCTCAGAGGCTGAAGATACTATAGAGAAAATAAACTCATTGATCAAAGAAAACAACAAATTCAACAAATTCTTAACACAAAACATCCAGGAAATCTGGGACACAATAAAAAGACCAAACCTAAGAATAATAGGGGTAGAAGGAGAAGAAGCACAGCTTAAAGGCCCAGAAAATTTATTCAACAAAATTATAGAAGAAAACTTTCCCAACCTAAAGATGGATATGCCTATGAAGGTACAAGAAGCATACAGAACACCAAAAAGACTGGATCAAAAAAAGACATCCTCTTGCCATATAATAATCAAAACACAAAACATACAGAATAAAGAAAGAATACTAAGAGCTGCAAAGGAAAAAGGCCAAGTAACATATAAAGGTAAACCTATCAGAATTACACCTGACTTCTCTATGGAAACCATGAAAGCCAGAAGGTCTTGGATAGATGTGCTGCAGACACTAAGAAACCATGGATGCAAGCCCAGACTACTATACCCAGCAAGGCTTTCATTCACCATCGATGGAGAAAAGAAGGTATTTCAGGATAAAAACAAATTTAAAAAATACATAGCCACAAACCCAGCCATACAGAAAGTACTAGAAGGAAAACCACATCTAAAGGAAGCAAGCAACACCCATAATAGCACAGACATCTAACAGCCTGCCACTAACACAACTCAAAGAAGGGAAACACACAAACCCTACAACCCTAAAAAAAAAACCACAGTTAATAAACTCTAGTCATTATCACTTAATATCAATGGACTCAATTCACCTATAAAAAGGCACAGGTTGAGAGAATGGATATGAAAACAGAATCCAACATTCTGTTGTTTACAAGAAATACACCTCAAACACAAAGACAGACATTATCTCAGAGTAAAGGGTTAGGAAAAGGTTTTTCAATCAAACGGCTCAAAGAAACAAGCGGGTATGGCTATACTAATATCGAACAAAATCGACTTCAAACTAAAATCTATCAGAAGAGATGGAGAGGGACATTTTATACTCTTAAATGGAATAATCCATCAGGATGAAGTCTCAATCCTGAATATATATGCCCCTAATATAAAACCATCCACATATATAAAGGAAACATTACTAGAACTCAAAGCACACATCAAACCCCACACACTAATAGTAGGAGATTTCAACACTCCTCTCTCAGCAATGGAAAGGTCAACCAGACAGAAACTTGACAGAGAAATAAGGGAACTAACAGATGTAATAAATCAAATGGACTTAATAGATAGACATCTATAGAACACTCCACCCAAACAGGAAAGAATATACCTTCTTCTCAGCATCTCATGGAACATTCTTGAAAATTGATCACATATTCGGTAACAGAGCAAACATCCACAGATACAAAAAAATTGGAGTAACCACCTGTGTCTTATTGGATCATCATGGAGTAAAGTTAGAATTTAAAAAGAATTCCACCCCCAGAAAGCCTACAAACTCATGGAAACTGAACAGTCAACTACTGAACCACTCCTGGGTCAAGGAAGAAATAAAGAAAGAATTTAAAGTCTTCCTTGAATTCAACAAAAATAAAAACACAACATACCCCAACCTATGGAACACTATGAAAGCAGTGCTAAGAGGAAAGTTCATAGTACTTAGTGCCCACATAAAAAAAACAGAGAAAGCACACATTAGTGACTTAACAGAACACCTAAAAGCTCTAGAAAAAGAAGAAGCAGACTCACCCAGGAGAAGTAGAAGACTGTAAATAGTCAAACTGAGGGCTGAAATCAACAAAATAGAGACACAGAAAACAATCCAAAGGATAAATGAAACAAAGAGCTGGTTCCTTGATAAAATCAAGAAGACTGACAAATCCCTATCCAAAATAATCAAAAGGCAGAGAGAGAACACTCATATTAACAAGATCAGGAATGAAAAGGGGGACATAAGAAAAGACCCTGATGGAATCCAGAGAATCATTAGGTCTTACTACAAATGCCTGTATGCTACAAAATTGGAAAATGTAAAAGAAATTGACAGTTTTTTAGATAAATTCCATATACTGAAATTAAATGAAGACCAGGTGAACAATTTAAATAGACCTATAAGAAATGAGGAAATAGAAGCTGTCATCAAAAACCTCCTAACCAAAAAAAGCCCAGGACCAAATTGTTTTAATTCAGAATTCTACCAAACCTTTCAAGAAGAGCTAATGCCTATACTAATTAAGGTGTTTCACATAATAGAAACAGAAGGGTCATTGCCAAACACTTTTTATGAAGCTACAGTTACCCTGATACCAAAACCACACAAAGATGCAACCATGAAAGAGAATTACAAAACAATCTCACTCATGAACATCAATGCAAAAATTCTCAATAAAATACTGGCAAACTGAATCCAAGAACAGATCACAAAAATCATCCATTATGATTAAGTAGGCTTCATACCAATGATGTAGGGCTGGTTCAACATACAGAAATCTATCCATGTAATCCAATTTATAAATAAACTGAAGGAAAAAAACATATGATCATTTCATTAGATGCTGAAAAAGCATTTGACAAAATTCAACACCCCTTTAAGATAAAGGTCTTGGAGAGATTAGGGATACAAGGTTCATATCTAAATATAATAAAAGCAATATACAACAAGCTGACAGCTACCATCAAATAAATGGAGAGAAACTCAAAGCGATTCCACTAAAATCAGGAACAAGACAGGGCTGTCCACTCTCCCCATATCTCTTTAATATAGTGCTTGAAGTTCTAGCACTCGCTCTAAGACAGAATAAGGAGATCATGGGGATTCGAATTGGAAAGGAAGAACTCAAACTTTCGTTATTTGCAGATGATATGATAGTGTACATAAATGACCCCAAAAACTCTACCAAAGAACTTCTACAGCTGATAAATACCTTCAGTGATGTGGCAGGATACAAGATCAACTCAAAAAAAATCAGTAGCCCTCCTATACACAAAGGGTAAAGAAACAGAGAGGGAAATCAGAGAAATATCACATTCACGATAGCCACAAATAGCATAAAGTATCTTGGAGTAACACTAACCAAGGAAGTAAAAGATCTATTTGACAAGAACTTCAAACCTTGAAGAAAGAAATTGAAGAGGATACCAGAAAATGGAAGGATCTCCCATGCTCCTAGATTGGTAGGATCAATATTGTAAAAATGGCAATTCTACCAAAGGCAATCTATAGATTCAATGCAATCCCCATCAAAATCCCAACAAAATTCGTCACAGACATTGAGAGAACAATAACTAAGTTTATATGGAAAAACAAAAAGCCCAGGATAGCCAAAACAATCCTATACAATAAAGGAACTTCCGGAAGCATTACCATCCCTGACTTCAAACTCTATTGCAGAGCTACAGTAATGAAAACAGCTTGGTATTGGCATAAAAACAGAGATGTTGACCAATGGAATTGAATCGAAGACCCAGATATTAATTTACAAACCTATGAACAACTCATATTTGACAAAGAATCTAAAAGTATACAATGGAAGAATGAAAGCATCTTTAAGAAATGGTGCTGGCATAATTGGATGACAACCTGTAGGAGAATGAAAATAGATCCTTATCTATCTCCATGCACAAAACTTAAATCCAAATGCATTAAATTCCTCAATATAAATCCGACCACACTTAACCTGATAGAAGAGAAAGTGGGAAGTAGCCTGCAATACATGAGCACAGGAGACCACTTCCTATGTAAAACCCCAGTGGCACAGACAATAAGAGCAACAATGAATAAATGGGAAGAAAATGTGGAATATATACACATTAGAGTACTACTCAGTGGTAAATACAATGACATCTTGAATTTTGCATACAAATGGATGGAAATAGAAAACGCTATCCTCAGTGAGGTAACCCAAACCCAAAAAGACGATTATGGTATGTACTCACTCATTAGTGGACCCTAGCCATAAAACAAAGGACACTTAGCTTATATCTCAGAAGCCCAGAGAAGCCAAATAGCAAGGTGAACCTAAAGAAAAACATATATAGATCCTCTTGGAAATTGGAAGCAAACAAGATTGCCAGGCAAAAGTTGGGAATACTGTGTCTGGGATAGAGATGGGGGTAGAGGGGTGGAGGAAGGAGAGAGGGGGAAGGAGAAGGGAGAATGGAAGGACTGGGGACAGCTTGGGGGAGTGGGAGGGTGGAGATGGAGGAAAGGTGGATATTGGAGAAGGGAATAAGATATCTACATTAAGCGAGTCATTTTAGGACTGCCAAGATACTTGGCTCTAGAGGAGATCCCAGGTCTCCACAGGGCTGTCTCCAGCTAGGTCCTTGGGCAGCAGAGGAGGGGATGCCGGAACTAGCATTGTCCCATAGTCACACTGATGAATATCTTGATCACCACCATAGAAAATTCGTCCTATGGATGGAGATAGAGATAGAGACCCACATTCACATCAAAGCAATTGATTGAGCTCCCAAAGTCCAGTCAAAAATCAGAAGGTGGGAGAAGATGAGCAAGGAAGTTAGGACTGTGGGTGGCTGGCCCACCCACTGAGACAGTGTGCCTGATCTAATGGGAGCTCACCAAATCCAGCTGGACCAGGACTGAATGAGCATATGATGAAACTGGACTCTCTAAATCTGGCTACCAATGGGGGCAGACTGAGAAGCTATCAAAAATGACACTAGGACCTATCTCTTCTACATGTATTATTTTTTTGGGAACCTAGTCTATTTGGATGCACACCTTCCTAGGCCGGGATGGACGGGGAGGGCTTTGGACTTTCCACAGTGTAGGGCACCATGCCCTCTTTTAAGGAAGCAGTGGGATGGAGGAGGGAGGAGCGGGAGGGGACTGGGAGAAGGGGAGAAAATGTAAATTTTTTTGAATGAAAAGAATATGGAAAAAATGAAAAATAAAAAAACATAAGCTATGTAAAAATGGAAAATTCACAGAGAATCTGGATTATTTTGTTTTCTTTGAATTTTTTTGGCTGTGAAGGAGCTAAGTACAGGGAGACATTTCATGGTATGGGCTTCTAAGCTAAACCAGCATGTACATTATGAAGTTATCCTGACTTCAGAATTAGGGTCTAAGAACATGTTGCTTGGGAAAAGAGATTCTTCTTTTGTTTTCACAGAAGATGAGAACCTGTGGATTGCTTCCAGACCAATATGGTTTGATATAACATGGCCCCCTAAAAGGTTGCTGTGAACACCCTCAAAAAATTACTTTACCCAACTCCTGACTGAGATGAACCTAGCACACAGAATACCCCATTAAAGACCTGATTAACAGAAGTAGTATGGGCAAAACTATGCCCATATTCCCAAATATTGTTTATAAATGTTCTTTTACATTTAAAGGGGGATAGGATATAAATATGAATAATTTGCTTTGGTATAAATCTTGTTTTATTGGTACAAATTTAAAGTCAATTATGTATGTATTTTTCTTCTCTTTATTAAGGTATTTTGATTATGTAGTTCATTTAAAAATGTAATGTATAATTAAGAAATATAAGTTAATAGAGAGTCATCTTTAATAGTCAAACATGTAGGCATATTAGTTATATTTTCTCTCTCTATATATATATATCAGTTAGATAGGTATTCTTCAAATCTTCCAGAGACTTTCAGAATATGATATTTAAAATGTTTTAATAACTTGGGACTTTTCATGACCATGAGACATGTCTGTTTTTGGAAGCACCAATTACTTTGAGAGGAAGATGGGCATTGAAGAGGCTCCTTAGCCATTTGGGCAAGAAACTTCTCTTGCCTGAACTGCTGAACTGGACATGCAGGACCTGCAGAGAAATGACTGCTGAACTTGCCCAAAGGTAAGACAATCCTTGGGGCTTCCTGCTTCATAAAAGCGTTTGCCAGATATTCTGTAGGATACAGAAGAAAGTGACTGAACTGTCTTTGAAATTTACTGCTTCATTGAAAAGTTTGCTGAATACTATGGGCCTGTAGGCTGAAGATGATTGCCCCAATAGTACAGAAGAACTTTGGGTGACTGTCCAGGCAGCGAGATGTCTCTTTCAATTCTAGAGTTTTGGAAGTTGCTTATAATGTACTTCCTGTTTACTTAGGTAATATATCCTTCTGAGCTCTTTGATGGAGTAGAAGAATAGATAGTAATAATATAGCTTTCCTTACTTATGATAAAAGATAAATATTGTAACTGCAATTCTTGCTAGAATTTTACTATGTTAAAGCCTTCCTTTTTGATTAAACAGGAAAGGGGAACGGTGTGAGAAGTCTTTCTTTCTATGTGTTGCTTGTATTGGTTAATGAATAAAGAAACTGCTTGTCCTCACAGAGCAGAACTTAGGTGGGCAATGAAGATGGAACTGAATTCTGGGAAGAAGAAAGCAGAGTCATAGAGGTACCATGGTCCTCCACCTGAGACAGACACCAGTTAGAATCTTTGCCAGTAAGCCACTGCCATGTGGCAATACACAGATTAATAGAAATGGGTTAAATTATAATGTAAGAATTAGCCAATAAGAAACTAGAGCTAATGGGCCAAGCAGTGATTTAATTAGTAAAGATTCTGTATGGTTATTTCGGGGCTAAGCTAGCTGGGCAGCCAGGATAAACAAGTGGGTCCTTCTGCAACAGTGCTCCCTGAAAAAAAATTTGATAATGGCCAAATCCTGGGAAGACCAGCATAACTTTTGTTGATCAATATCACATTTCAAGTTTTAGGAGGTCTCCTTTGATCAAATCTGATCCATATTATTCATGATGGAATCCACAGCCTGTTATGTCCTGTCAGAACAAAACTCCAACCATTTTTATATTTCCATTTGACAAATATAATTTTTGACTTCTTTTTAAAAGTTAAGATATCCCTAAGGTATTTTGGTTGATTCAGTGTTGCAGCCTGTTCACAATCTCATGTCTCCTAGCAGCTGTCTTTTCCTCATCTGCATTCAAAAATTCAAAATCAACATAATACTACATAGGATCGAGTTATGCTGTGTATTTCTAATTGGTATGTGCCTATTTCTTTTATATTACTTTTAATCTCTCTTTAAAGACTTTACTTTTACTATGCCTGTTTATACCCATATATTTTTCTTAAGCCTACAGACATTGTAAAACACACTGTAACCCATTTTGACATTTTTCCATTTAGATCTATTCTACTGCATATCTCTAGACTTTTTTGACAGCACAAGCAAACTTTAAACTCCTAAGCTACAGTTCGGTAGTCGGCACAGCTTTCCACTGGCTCCACCTGATCTTGGGTCATAAAAGTCAAGCTTGCAGACCAATGCTTGCAGCCCAATTGGAGGTGCATCACCAGGAACTGAATTCAAACCTCCAGTGCTCTAGAATGCCTATGCTTGCACTAGAGCAGGCATCTTAATACATTTTTCTTTCTATTTAGACTGGAAAAAAAAGGCTGTTTCTATATGGCTGAACTCTTTTTTATGCTATTTTTTTTAATTTAATTTTATTTTTTTCCATACATTGTTTTCTTTTATTTTTTCCATTCAAGAACATAATTAAAGAAATAAAATTTTTACCTTTCTTCCCCTTCTCCCGGTCCCCTCCCACTACCCCCCCACCCTTCCTCCCTCCCCCTTCTTCCTTGAAAGAGGGCATGGTGCCCTGCCCTGTTGGAAGTCCAAGGCCCACCCCCATCCCTCTCGGCCTAGGAAGGAGTGCATTCAAAAAGACTCGGTTCTCAAAAAGATAATACATGCAGAGTTGGAAGCAAACAGGATCATCAAGCAAAAGTTGGAAGCCAGGGGCAGGGATAGAGGTGGGAGGTAGGGGAGCAGGGGAAGGGGAGAGGGGGAAGGAGAAGGGAGAAGGACTGGGGAGAGCTT
>PVIU01013415.1:0-55994 GCA_004026605.1 Ondatra zibethicus | reverse complement strand
CCAGGACCTATCTCTTCTGCATGTATTATCTTTTTGAGAACCGAGTCTTTTTGAATGCACTCCTTCCTAGGCCGGGAGGGATGGGGGTGGGCCTTGGACTTCCAACAGGGCAGGGCACCATGCCCTCTTTCAAAGAAGAAGGGGGAGGGAGGAGGGGTGGGGAGGTAGTGGGAGGGGACCGGGAGAAGGGGAAGAAAGGAAAAAAAATTTATTTCTTTAATTATGTTCTTGAATGGAAAAAATAAAACAAAACAATGTATGGAAAAAAAATAAATTAACTTCTAAAGGCATAATTATTCCTGACTTCAAACTCTACTACAGAGCTACTGCACTGATAACAGCCTGGTATTGGCATAAAAACAGACAGGAGGACCAATGGAACCGAATTGAAGACCCAGATATCAATCCACATACCTACAAACATCTGATTTTTGACAAAAAAGCAAAAAATATAAAATGGAGAAAGAAGTTCACTTTTTTGTCATTATAGAAGATCATGAAATTTTCAGTAAAATTTATAAAATCCATGCTACATTTATGAGATAGAAATCTATGTATACATTCTCTGGACATATAGCAAAAACAATACAAGCATTTAATCTGAGAACCACTCCAAAGCAAACCAATAAAATATGGATTTTTACATCATCACTGAATCTCAATTATTGCTCTTATGCTCTCTGCAACCATTGCCTTATTCTGTCATTGCTAGTCAATTGCACTCAATATTCTTTTCTCAAATTCTGCTATAGTGGTATACATAGTTTTAAAAAATATAACTTAATCAAAACACAGTTGTTTGCCTAATCATGCTGTCTCGAAATCACTGAAAGTTGATGTGTCATTCTAAACTGTCACACTGCTAGCCCCTAACTAAACACTTTAGTGCATCTTCATTACTCTTGAAATAGAAATTTTCATCATAGAAGTCTTTGAAAACCTATAAAAAGTCTTCTTATTGTGTAGATGTTACAGATAATGTTGTAGCAGAATCATGAGCTTAGTATGAGATACACTAAAAATAATGATCAGAAGACGGACCTAAATGTAGCCAGTAGTTAAGAAAATTATAACCCTAGACTTAGATGAATATCTACAAAAATATATTCCAGGATCTGTTAGATGTCTGAGTGAAAGCATTTGCTACCAGGCACGAATACCTGGGCTTAATTACTTGGACCCACATCCTGGGAGGAGAGAGTAGCCAGCAGGCTGTCCTCTGACTGCCATAATTATACTCTGGCAGACATGAGTCTCCTCCACCCTGAACAAAAAAATAACTAAATAAAAATGTAAAACTAGTAAAAATAGTTCCACTGTTTTATCCAAATTATGTAGATTCAGTGAAGCATATTTACACCTTCAGTCTATCAAGTTCTGCAATGCCCTCAGTGTTTTAATTCACTGTATTTATCTGTTTTCCATGGCTAAAATGCAATAGCAAAGGTCAAACATCTTTTCAAAAAACTGCAGTTATAGATTTGGGGCTGAAAATCCAAAAAGCATGACACTTGCATCCTTTTCTACCAGGATGCTATCTGTCCCTAGGTCTTTAGCAGAGACAGTGTCATGCTTTTTGGATTTTCAATCCTGCAGCATGGGACTGGAGAAACATAAGAGTAGCACCGGTCTCTCAGAAGGAGATTTCCAAATAGCTGCCCTGTCCTTCATGTCTTAAATCTTCTACCACATCCCTGCAAATACTACACTGAAGACAAAGCAAGCAACATGGGAATCTTTTGGGAGATGTCCAGTTGTGATTCATACCACTCAAATGTATTTAACATATATTGGAGGAAAAGATACTTACTTTTATAATGAGCTCAATTAAGTCTACTGATATCCTTTATACTTCAATGACTTTTCATCTGGAAGTTCAGTTAGGTCGTGTTTTGAAGGGCTAGAAATATACCCAGTGTTTCACACAAAGTAGCAATTATATGCAAGGAATTTGAATTATCCATTTACTTAAATAATTTTAGACCTTAACTTTGAATAAATTTAGAATTTCTTTTCTTAAAGCACTGCTCATACTTAAAAAGGAAAGAAAAATTATAGGTTCTAGTGGCTAGCTGATGACAAGGTCAGGGCCTGCTCAACTTGATGCCTTTAGGTTTAGAACAGGTTCTTTGAATTCATACTCTATGTAAAAGAACTTATGAAGTTTTTGTCTTCAGTCTTTTTATGTAGATATATCTGAACCTATATCTTCAAATATATATAAATTTCATCACATGTCGTAACTAATTGAGATAACTTCCACCCACACTCAAATGCATTTTCATATTCAATCAGATTTTACAATAATTTTTTCATACTGATTCTTCATGAAAGCAAAACTTTGCTAAAGTTTTACTATAGCTAATGAAAGATTTCAGTGACTCTTGCTGAACAACATGGAGTACACTGGAAGTCTTTTAATAAACTTAAAAGCATTAGTCTCCTGCCATACTGTCAAACATCAACTGGGGATTACTAATATATGGACTTGTCATAGCACCCTATCCTCTTTTCACTCTAATGATTTGTTATTTAAAGAAAAGTGTCACTAATTATTTGCTTCTCATTTTAGGAAAGTTATGAGGTGACAGCTTTCAGTTCCTGTAACATTTTCTTA
Organism: Ondatra zibethicus; assembly: GCA_004026605.1. Classification (NCBI taxonomy): domain Eukaryota; kingdom Metazoa; phylum Chordata; class Mammalia; order Rodentia; family Cricetidae; genus Ondatra; species Ondatra zibethicus. The sequence goes on along the minus strand of PVIU01013415.1, from coordinate 53,377 downwards.
CACAAAATACTTTTCATTTTTGTTGCCTTATGAAAATAGCAATCTCTTTATTCCATAATTTTAAGTTTCTTCTATAAAATAATGAATGTTTCAAAGGAGCCAAGGGGTCTTGCTATGTATCATAGTATGGCTTTCTGCTATTACTGCGAATATGTAAAGCTATGTCTTGAAACATGGAATGACTTTTCTTGCAAAATTCAGGAAGAAAGCAGGTAGGTTTAGAATTATGTATTTTACAACATTATTTATATAATATCACTGTCAGTTTTTTATACTAATGTGTTCAGGAGAATGAATTTTACCTTCCATTTCAGAGACCTTCACAAGGTGGTTGAAAAGAGGCAAAGCTCAACTGAGAATACAAGAATACCATTTTGTGTTTGTGCTATAGACAGGGTATGTAAGACGATCTGCAAGCATAAGCAGCTCACATTTTGCCATGAAGCTTCATATAGAAATAGGACATTTTATTTCACAGTAATGAACCTGAGTTGCCAGCTAATGACTGAGCAAGGGTGATAAGAAAATGGAGTGTTGAATGTGATTCTCAATTATGCATTGATTTCTTTGCCGAGATTGTTATGGGATGGAGAAAGCCTCTTATGTAATATATATCCCACAATTACAAAAATATATTGTGCTTTGCAACTTGTCTCTAAGTCATTTGTAATGGACAATATACAGGGAGTCAAAGAATTATGGCCTAGAAATTCTTCCCAGCTACTGATAGAACAAAATGAAATCCAGAAATTCATATGCTACCTCTTTAATAATGAAAACACTTTGACATGGATTTCTACTGAAACTAAAATCTATGGACCTCATTCAGCTATGAATTATGTTCCATTTAAGCCTTAGACTATGCCCTTTGGGATGTATTGAGCATACTTTAAATATCAGTGGAATGCTATGTGGATCTATTACTTCAATTTCCATAAAAGCTTTGCTGATTTTGCCAAAGAGTTTATTTTAGTTCAGAGGTAGGATAGGCATAAAATTAACAGAAAGTATGATGTCTTTATTTATTTTAGTATGACTGTTATTAGCTTGTGACATTATGTACCAAAAGAGTGGTTGTTTATAATATTCACTTTTAATGTATGAATCTCAAGATCTTCTTGATTCCCCTGGGAGAAAGGAAGAGTGAAGGATTAATATTACAGTTTTTCATAAAATTAAGGCTTAAGAGTTATTAATTGCCTAAGAAATAATTTTGCAGCAGTGTCTCATTCTAGTCCAGGCTAATATGACACTAACTAATTCTGTCGCCAAAGTTGGCCTTGAATCCCCACAATCTTCCTATCTCAGCCTCCCCAGTGATTATAACAAAGGTTTGAGCATCATGCGGGGTTCTATGATTTTTAATATTTGTATTACATGATTTAAAAAAATGGTTCTCTTGTCTAGATGATCTTCAAATAAACACGAAAGTCAATGGTTCAGATGCACTTTTCTGCTTTGTAAATGCCAGGTACCCATTCTATGTGAGTGATTTCCATTTTGCCTTTTCTTTGTGCTCCCTAGAATTATTTTTTCAGTCTATTTTATATTGCTGAGATTGTTAATGATGAACCTTTTGATTCTTTCTGCCCTGATTAATTTAAATTGGTTTCTTTTTCATATTGCAGCTTAAAAATAATTTATGACTTATTAGTATTAATGGTCTTTCAGATTTACTAGTGAAGACACAATCACCCTTCTACCTTTAATTTTGAATCCTTGGCATTAATGATGTGCCATTGTTTGATATTCCTTTGTGCAGAGATTTGTCACTGTCCTTTGTAGAGATATTTTGAGCCATCTTTTATCATTCAACATTTAGGTGATCTAGTCTTCCCGCATCATGTGTTTTTCTTTATTTATCTTTCCTTCCACACAAATGTCATCTGTTGATGTCTCTCTTTTGTGAAAACTCCTCTGTTTTAAAAGTTTCATGTCAACGATAGACTTCCTTATGGTTTCCACACTTCAACTACTGTTTTCTATTTTACAGGATAAGAATAGGATTAAAACTAACCTATTTCTTATGAGCTTGGTCTTTTTGTAGCGTCCCAGATTTCCTGGATGTTTTATGCCTAGATTTGTTTGGATTTAACATTTTCTTTGAGCAATCTATTTTTTCTACTTTGCCTTTGAGACTTCAAGTTCTCTCTTCTATATCTTTTCATCTGTTGATTAAGATTAAGTTCAAGTCTTAAGCTTTTGCTTGACTTCCTACATAAATTCTAATCTCTAATTGCAAAATTTCTAACACAGAAAAAAGGAAGTGGACATAGAGCCATGCTGTAACTAAAAGGCATTTGATTCCTGCCTAGAAAGAAGAATCACTTATCTTCCTTTATCACAATGCAGTATCATGGATATATCAACCACACTCCAAGTTTTTGGGTCTTTTGTTTTGTTTTTCTTTGGCATAAACTTTTTTGTTTTATTTTGTTTTTGTTTGGGGTTTTTGTGAGTTTGTTTATTTTATTTTAGTTTTTTAGACTTTTTTGGCTTTGCATTTTGGGGGAACATGAAAAAGAAAGGCAAAGAAAAAACATAAGTTGGGTGGCTACAGAGGTGGGGAGGATCTGGGTGGGACAAGTTGAGGAAGAGGCAATGGGATTTAAAAATATAAACATATATAATGGAAAAATTAAATTGAAGACACGTTAATCATGTCAAGGAAAAGCATTTACTATTGTTCTAACTATGTGCCAGGAGGTATAATTCAGTGAATATTATTGTTCATTTTTGTAGATACAGTGTTATTTTTATATTACAAGCTGTTAGCAAATGGTAGAATGTGTCAGTAAACTACCATACTAACAGAATTGTTCATTTTCAATTGAATAAAACTGTATTTGGACTAAGGACTATGAATATTTTCTTTGCAAGTTAATTTATTTTGAAAAATGTATTGAGACCAACAAAATATAGAATATTGAATTTCTCCAACATGCTGTATCTATTCAGTGGGACGGGAAGAAGAGGACAGGTGATGGTAGAGAGTATGATTTCAGTTTTCATATTCTTAGGAGCTATTGTTATACTCTACATTACTTTGTCAAAGATCTTTGATCACCAATAAAGGGTTGCACATTATATCAGCATGGCAGTAGATAAGGCAAGGCTTGCTTACAATGCTTTCATGAGCTTCACACATGAGAATAACTAACACATAAGTTAATTCAAGGGAATAAACATTTTGCTCTGAGTTTACAGTGAAGAGATTCAAAAACAGGCAGGTTTCCTGGGCACGTGCTATTTATTCCTAAAATGCAGACTGCTGGGCCCTGGCAAAGTCTCAAAGACATCAACTATTAACAAAATGTTCCATGTGTATAATAAAGTTTGAGAAACACTAATCTGCTAAGGAGAATAGCACCTATCATAAGAAAGCAAAGAACAAAAACAAACAAAAATGCCCTCATTTAATATTTCACCTCAGCACTAACTATCACCATCATGAGAAATTTTCCTTTTATTTTGTGTTCCTGACCAGTATGCCATCATTTAGGGAGGATCATCAGGAAGGAACCCCACAGTGAAGAATTATACCAAAATTTTAGTATACTGCCAGGCTAATAATCCTTAAATGAATACAAATCATCCACTATTTATCTAAAAATGAAACACTTATAGAAAGACAGCTTCATCATTACATGACTTGAATGCTAATTGGAAGCTGCCAATCAGCATTGACACAGATAAATAATATAGGCATGCTGTAGTGTAGTAGAGAATATAAATTTCTAGGAAGTAAATAAAGCAGAAATGGGGATAAAGGAGATACTGGAAATGGTTATTATTTAAATGGGCTAAACATGGAAACTGTCACTAGAAAGTTAATACGTGAGTTGTCTGTAAAATGTGTGAAATGAGTCCTCTGATTGACAGCAGAAATAATTAATCAAAGAAAATAGCAAGTAAGTAACGAAGTTATAAGGCCTATGTAGGGCACAGGAACTTCAAATCATGCAGGAACCTTCAAAATACTTTCAAATTTGACCTTAGTCTTATGCTGGAAACTTGTTTGCAAACAGACTGTTCACTCGTTTCCCAACTGCTCAGTCCCAAATAATCACACAGAAACTATATTAATCACAACACTGCTTGGCGTCTTAGCTCATGCTTCCTATTAACTAACTTTTACATCTTAAATTAACCCATTTCTATTCATCTGTGTATTGGCATGAGGCTGTGGCTTACTGGTAAGGATCTGGCATCTGTCTTCCTTGGCAGCTACATGGCATCTCTCTGACTCAACCTTCTCTCTCTCTCTGTCTCTCATATATATATATATATTCCAGCCTGGCTATATTCTACACTGCTATAGGTTGAAGCAGATTCTTTATTAACCAATTGTAATAAAATATATTCATATGTTCACAACATATAGAGGGGAATCCCACATCACTTGTTTTTTGAGAATTATATTTATACATATATATGTATATATATAATGATTTGCATCATGTTCATGATTCTATTATACTCATAATTATTTATTGGCTCCTAATTTCCTCATCCATGACTCTTTTCTCTACAACTCTCATTCCACATTCATGTCTTGTGTTATGTTTTGTTTTCTTTTGTGACTAACCAAATTTATAATTAAGGCCTTCAATGTGACCATAGGTTCAGAATGGTAGATTTTAGTCTTTAGACAAAGACATGTGAGAAAAATACACAACCTAGTTATATATTATTGCTTTCACTTGATTACTTGTCATGGAAAAGTCAAAATTCCATCTCTTATACTCTTTAGAGTATGAGAGTGTCATGATTTCATTTGTATTCTAATGGGTACACTGTGGTATTTTTAGACTAAAGGGTAGCATTTCTCAAGGTTTAATTTGATCCAGAATCATCTGGAAGCTATTTATTAAAATGTAGATTGTGGGCCTCACAAACTGAGAATATGATTCAGGAAGTCTAGACTAAGGTTCAAACACTATGGTCCTCTATAGAAGCCTGGGAACCAACAAGTGGCCTTACCAACAAATTGGTGCCAACATGGTTGACTAAAATTCACTTTAAACCTGAGAGGGCTTGAAAGAAATTTTAGACACAAAAGAACAGAGTTAAGCATGGTTTGGTAGCGGCAATTTCTTGGGTAGGCTCTATTTGCTAGAAACAAATACAGGCCTGGCTTGTAAGAGAAGTTTTCCTGATTCACTGGTAGCAGCAAAAAAAGCCATGCCATTTTGAAATGCCAGCTTTCTGGGCCATGCTGCCAGCACGAACTCTGGCCCTTTTAGAAGACTGAGCATTTGAATGAGGTTTGTGAGCCACATGCTATGGCTTGCTTGGTGGCAACCTGAACTGGCTTTGTGCCTAGAGATAGAGCATTGTGCATTGCTCTTGAAGGCAGTGAGCAGCTCCACCATGCTGGGCTGTGCAGGGCAAGCAGAAAGCACCATATTTCCCCTCTGTATGATGTGAATACCATCCATTAATAAAGAAACTGGCTTGGCCTGATAGGTTAGATAGGTGGGGTAAACTAAACTGAATGCGGGGAGAAAGAAGAGTAGAGTCAGGAATAAGCCATGTAGCCCCACAGGAGACAGACGGATGGAACTTTATCCAGTAGGCCACAGCCACGTAGCGATACACAGATTAAAAGGGATGGGTTAAATTAAGATATAAGAGTTAGCCAATAAGAAGTTAGAACTAATGGGCCAAGCACTGATTTGAATAATATAGTTTTTGCTTGTTTATTTCTAGGCTGAGCAGCTGGAAACCAACAAGTGGCCTCCCCCAACACGCCTCACAAACTGAAAATATGATTCAGGAAGTCTAGAGTAAGGTTCAAACACTGTGTTCCTCTCTAGAAGCCATAGACTGCACTGTTTATATTCAGAGACTACATTGGAGAAGGGAAAAATTATAAGATATATATGAGGTAGACATTCATATATATTCATATGCATGTGTGAGAGAGAGAGAGAGAGGGAGAGAGAGAGAGAGAGAGAGAGAGAGAGAGAGAGAGAGAGAGAGAGAGAGAGATTGATAACAGCAAAGCTGATATGGAAAAACAGCTTAACTCATTCCAAATAACAGGCCATGGTTATAGTCATGCGTTCATACAATCAGCCCTTGAGAGACTGAGGCACAAAACATCTTATGTGTGTGACATAGCAAGCTTATCTGTCTCTTTCAAAACTAAAAATGTGTTTGAAATATAAAGATTAATCAGTAGACCTGCAGATCTACCCTTCTCTCTGCTCCCCCAAAGCTCATCCCCAGCTCTGCAGAAGAATACCAGTAACAACCTTCTCTTACCTCTCCTGCACCTCCCAGCTCCTGAGGATCCCAAAGATCTTGCCCTTCTAACTAACCTCAACGCAGCTGTTGCTTTGTTTCAGATCCCAACCCCAGCAGGCACCTGCAGCTAACCTAAGAGCAACTCCTCCTGGGAAACAAGTAGGTTAAAGGCAGACCCACAGCTCTCCTGCTGCTCCTGAGACTCCAACCTCCTATCCAAATCTTGTCCCCAGCTCTGTAGCAGAAAACTCACTGCAATCTTTCTTTCATCTCTGACTCCATCCCTAACAGAGCACAAACTTCTCCCTGCAGCGTTATTTCTCCCAACTCATCCCTTTATCCCAGCCTCCAACACCAGCAGGCATTCCCTGAAAACACACCAGCTAAGAAGAAAAGGGAAAGAGGTCAGCTAACTCCAAATCCAATCCCCTAATCTAATCCCTATGCCTGCAACAGAACACCAATTACAGCCTTCCTTTCCTTTGCACACATCTCCTGTGGAACCCATAGTGCATCCCCTCCTAACCTCTCTCCCTCCGCACACTTGGTCAGTGTATCCAGCTCCCAATCCCTTTGATCAAATCAGCCGAGCAAGCAGGAAAACAAGCAACATAAAGCATTCACACTCTCTGAAATACAGAGAAAAGAGAAATCAAGGAGCAAAACATCCACCCAACAAAAATCCAAAAATCCACACCTAGACCTGTAATTATTCCAAACCCAGATTCCTAAGCTGCAGTGTAAAACACAATCAATAAGAGCCAGGGCAATATGTCTCCACTACAGCCCAGCTACCCTACCACAGCAGGTTCTGAATATTCTAACATAAATGAAGCACAAGAAAAATACCTCAAAACCAACTATATGAAGATGATAAAGATCTTAAAAGAGGAAATTCATAAGTCTCTTAACAAAATCCAGGAAAAAAAAAAACAAAAATGGCAGGAAATGAATAAATCCCTTAAAAAAAACTTCAAAAAGAAAACAAAAATTTCAGTTTAACAATAATAACTGTTAAAGATCTAAAACTGGAAATATATTCAATAAAGAAAACACAATCTTGAGGAAATTCTGGAAAAAAAACTTCAGGAATTTGAACAGAAACTACAGAGGAAAGCTTCACCAACACACTACAAGAGTTGGAAAAAAGAATCTCAGGCATTGATGATATGATAAAAGAAATGGATACATTGGTAAAAAAAAAAAAAAAGTTAAGTCTAAAAACTTCCTGACACAGGAAATCTGGGACACTACGAGAGGAACAAATCTAAGAATAATAATAGAGACTACATGTGAATTATCAAGAGCTCATTCAACTGCATGAGATGCTCATTTTTTCCACTGAGTGAGACTAACACTTCTCAGTCATGTGTCTTTGCTACTGTCTTAGTTAGGGTTTCTATTGCTATGAAGAGACACCATGACTATGGCTATTTTCATAAAAGAAAACATTTCTTTGTGGTAGCTCACTTATGAGAATAGCCATGGTTGTGGTGTCTCTTCATAGCAATAGATCTTTAACATATTTTGTTGTTACAAAAGGAATAAATGCATTAATTTTGAAGTTGGAAATCAATGACGAAGACTAAGAAGATTTGTCAGTCCATCAGATGAGAATCTTTTTGGAAATTAAAATCACTAATGATCTGAATAATGTGAGAAATGACAGAGAAAATGTGTAAGTAGCAATTCAGATGAAATTGTATTCCTGCAGAGTTAGCCTGCTTTGGATCTTCATCTTACTCTGCCAGAATTGAAAAATAAAGGGATGTATTCAAGAGGAATTTCATCATTTTCAAGAGATTTCTGTTTTTGTCTCCATTTTCCTATGTACATTGCCTGATTAAAAACAAGAAAATTAGAAACTGAATGATATTTAATAAATTTTTAGGCAACCAGTTTAAGATAGACTTCAGTAGAAGTACTTGACATAACACCATGTAACTGAATAATTTAAACTATCTTTATGCTGTGTATAATGCAATTTACTGTATCTGGCTTTGTGGTGTACTAACTTCTTGTCTTTGATCTGACAATATTTATGATAACAATGACTAGATATTTTTTCTACTAATAATTTGGTTCTTTTACTTTTTAAGTTTTTAATGGAAATGAAATTATATCACTTTCACTCCTCCTTTTTTCCCCTCCATGTTCCTCCTAAACCATTTCATGCCTCTCTCCCTCAAGTTGATAGCCTAGCCTCTTTGTTTTTATTATTGTTGCACATATATATACACATGCACACACACACACAAATACAGCCAACTGAGTCTGCTGAAATCAAGTATTTGTTTAAGAAAAGGACTGGCAATGTGAAAGAAATTAACAAAGTGTTTTAGAATATAGTCTTTGTGTCAGGTGATAAACTGGAACTGAAGATAAACAATCAGTTAATAAGTTACATAAATGTGGCAGACTCCAAATAAAGCCATCCAAAAAAATAAAGAGTTGTCTCTTGCTTGAATAGTATTCCAATTACAATCCCAGGGACTTCTTTATTCCAGTCTTAAATTGCCCATCAATCTCTTCAAGTATGACCTTCAAACTCATTGTTGTCCCATATATGGATCTTTACAAACTCAAGAAAATCTTTTGAAATAGATGCTGTCAGTTACAATCTATAAAAAAATAAATTTCCAAATAATTAAACTATTGTCAATTCACCAAACAATAAAAAGTAGATGGAACAGATTGTTCGACTGGAGGAGTTGCTGAAACAAAGCTCATGTGTCTATTGTCCTAAAAGAAGGAATTTTAAGAACTCCTGTCTAAGATCATAGATATCAAAGAATTTTTCCCAAATTTTGTATAAGCAAAGCCTTCTAATCAGTGCATCTGGACATCTTGAAGTGGAACACCCTACACAGTGTTTGTGGGCTACAGCTGGCAGAGAGCACACTGACTTGGAATGAAATGAGTGAGGAACAGTTAAAAACAATCAGAAAGCTGGAGTCTGTGAAGGTTCTTTATTAATCTTCTATTATTGTACAATATATTACCATATATAAGCACCTTAAAACAAAACCATTTATTGACCAGAATATTTGTAAATCAGAAGACTAAGAAAGCTTTACATCATTTGAAATTTTAGCAACTCACAATTGGGAGAGACTCACCTGGGGAACGTGGGGAAGAATCTACTTCTAAACTATGATGATTAATTTTGGCTCTCCATGTAACAAGACCTAGGGTCCCTGGAGTGTATGGGCATATGTGACACTTGCTCTGGGTGGGGAGTGGAAATCATAAGACCACCTAGCATTCAGGTACCATTATGAAGAACAAATATATAGTAGGATATGGGAGAGGGAGGCACAGTGGTTCATGTCTTTTGGAAAGAGGCAGATCTGAAGAGGCAAAGATGATAACAAACTGGTTAATATGGATGACCTTTGTGTCCCCTGAGTCATGGTGATGTTGGCCTAGGTAGCCATCAAGGGCCTTGTCTGGGTCCATGGCCCTGCCACAGCCATGATCTGTGCTGATATCTGTGGCTTCTGTTACCTGAAAAGCCTGGTATAGATGCCTGGAATCTGAGTCACCACCTAGGGGCCCTGTTGTTTTCTAAGAGCCACCCTGCAATCAGGGTGATGCTGATGTGATCATTCTTTATTGCCATGTCTGAGTATATGGTCCTGTTGCAGCTGGGGTCTGTGTTGATCTTTATTATATGTGTTATCACAGGAAACCATGGGGAACCACGTGTTAAGCCATGGGTTGAAATTCAAGGGCAGTGCTGAGCTGGCCCTGCTCCTCACTGGCCAGGAAAGGGTGAGCGCCCCGCAGCTCCCTCCTGCAAACAGAGAGCTGACTTCACCCCTCACCATCCCTGGGATAGCAGACCCAGATGACCCCTAGAGCGGGAGAGCTGATCCTGCCCCTCGCAGGAGAGTTTCCTACCCTCTACCTCCCTGACCCCTACTCTTGGGAAAGTTTGCCCAACCCCTCACCATAAACATGGGAGAGATGGTTTTGCCCCTCACCTGAGGGAGGTGGTCCTAACTGCCTAGACTGACCAACCCAGCTACCACCCAGGCACACATCCAGGGATTTGAGTTGGCATTTCCACATCTGCCCCATCAATGACCTGCTGGAGCAGTTGAAGGGATTGGTCCTATGAAACCATAGTTGCAGGATCTCCATGACTCACAGCAACAAGATATTCGAGAGGAGTGTTAGTGGGTCCAGTATTGGTGGTATACCAAAACCAAAGGCCTTGAACCTGACCAACAACACATTACAATATGAACATTTGCAAGTAAAACTGTTTGGGCAAAACGGTATACTAAATGAAACCCAATAATTCCCAATGGCACTTAGATGAATGAAGAGACAGTGGAGAGGAGGGAAAGACTGAGGAGCAGTTTTTGGTTTGTTTGTTTACTTGCCTTTTATTTGTTTGTTAATTTCTGGCTTGTTTATTTTAAACAGTATTCTTACTCATATTTTTATTTTTTAAATCTTGTTATTTTGATTCTTTTTGAATTTTTAAAAATTTTATTTTATTCTTTTTTAAGTATTCCTTTGGGGAGAATCCTACAAGGATGAACAGTGAATACTGAGGGACTGGGAAAGAGTGGGATTGGTGTACATGATGTGAAATTCCCAAAGAACCAATAAAAATATGTTTATAAGAAATTTTAATTTTTTGTTAAAAAATGTACGTTTATAAAAAGCAATTAAATTTAGCCAGGAATGGTAAAGGGGCTTGGAAAAGAATGTATCATAATATACTTGACTCCTTAAATAATAGTCCATTTATATGGGTTAAATATATTATTTTTGCATTATTCACTATGCTGGCTTGTTGCTGTGTGAACTGCATCAAAACTTCCTACAGATATACTGTCACATACCTTGTATAATAAAGATAAAATCTGAATGAAAATTACTATATTCAAGTTATGAAAAATGACATAATTGTTGACCTCTTTATTTTACAGATGGTGAGAAACAGAATTTTGGACTTTACTGATTTGCCATAAATTTCTCAGCTGCTAAGTTTTAGAATTTGGTTTTAGTGGAGAAGTTTGATATATAGATATTCATCACCTAGTCATATTACCATTTTGATTCTAAAAGTAACAGGGACAATTAGATAACATTTTGAAAAGATAATTTAAAGCCACTTCTTTGTGTGATAATTCAAGATCTGCTAAATGAATTTGTAGAAACCACTGCTTTAAACTTGCTTTTGAGTAAAAAGTCAAACAGCAATTGAAACTTCACCTAGTTCCCACTCAAATGTTATAATTGATTGGACTGTCTCCTGTGTCACACTCACGGAATGGAAAAAAAAAACTGTCTTCTCTGTAGGTTACAGAAACAAATCACAGAGAGACACTATGACATGAATACAGAAAGGTAGGAGATTGAATACATGAAGGTAGTAGACCCCTGAGAATTCAATCCCATGGAAGGCACTCCATGTATACATAACACTGTGATGGACTCCAAATTAGTGTCTATAATAAATATACACCTTCAGAAGGAATCCACATACTTGGAAGGTATGAGTCATCTTAAGGGTAGTAAAAAAGACTTTTCTATTATAGAATATATAATTTCCCCCAGAATTTTGAAATTTAGACAGATACTGGGATTTTGTGTTTAAATTCACATATTCTAAGAATGAAGAAACATGGCTGAGATAATTTTTGCAAGGCTCAGCCACATATCTGAAGTCAGAATTAAGTAAAATTTTTGAACCTCTTTTCATCAAATCAAAGTATTTCTCTTTATTTTACAAAATCATAGCTTCACTTTCAAATTAACTACATACACATACTTTTCAAAAAATTTCTTTCCCATACATTGTTTTGTTTTATTTTTTCCACTCAAAAACATAATTGAAGAAATAAAATTTTCACCTTTCTTCCCCTTCTCCCAGTCCCCTCCCACTACCTCCCCACCCCTCCTCCCTCCCCCTTCTTCCTTGAAAGAGGGCATGGTGCCCTGCCCTGTTGGAAGTCCAAGGCCCACCCCCATCCCTCGAGTCTTTTTGAATACTTTTCAAAATTTAACCTGAAAACTGAGTAATGGATCCTTCAACCTGCTTGCTAGGTATAATTGCTATAAATTCTGAAATTGTCAGCATACTAAGCATTTTTATAATTAGTTTAGGTAAATGTGAGGACTACTTTTTGAAATAAAGGTAGATGATTTATTCATCTGCCCCTACCTTAACTACATGCTGGTTTTAGAGCCTTGCTTTCACCGTGACAATGACAATGAATGATGACAGTCTTCAGTCTTTCATTTAGAGCTTGTTTCATGGGATAGTCTGACTTCTGGCAGCTCGACTCACATTTGCTCTCTGTTTCCTAGGTGGCCCTGATATGTCTTAGCTCAATTAACTCCTAATACTTTCTTTTTAGGGCATTAGCATATGCACCATTAGTAATCACTACAGACTAAATAGACCCAATGTCCTAGATGATGTTACATGTTAATGTGAACTTCAGGAAATCAGTAAGCCACCAGATTCTGAGCGGATGAACAGGATGGGTGCCCTAGAAAGCTTCATTATACTCTGCCATGAGAGGACACAGAAAGAAGAGGCATGTTTATGTGCCTAGAAGTTGACCTTCATTAAACGTTGAGTCTATAATGTCTCAGCCTTGTACTTCTAGTCTTCAGAAATACCAGAATTGAGTTTCTGCTGTTTATCCCTCTGTTTTAAGAGCCTGATTCACCCACAGTACTGATAAAGAGAAGCAATTATTTAGTAGCATCCCTGCCAAAGATATTTTGATTACATAAATTGTGTCTAATATACAGAGCTACCCCTAACAGTAAATACAGGGCTCAAATCGCTAAATCCTTAATTAACGTCAATTTTACCATAGAAATTCACTGATAATTCAATGTGGAACTTTTGCAAATGATACTTAGCATAAAGCCTGCACACAAAGCATTGGTAATTTGAGTCAGTTTCTGCTTCAAAATGCAAAGGACTAAGATGTCCTTTGTTGTGTTTCACATGTTAAAGACTTACTTCCAAGTAACTGGAAGTGTGGCTTTTTATAATCTTCAGTAACTTATTAAATAAAATGAATGATTATAGTGAACCTTAAGCCAATATGATGAACATCTATTTAAGAGAAAGGGACACAAGCATCAAGGAAGATGATGTGAAGTTACATGAAGACAGCTAGTCATCTCCAACCCTAGTAGATAAGTCACAGGGAATCTTGACTCTAGAAATCCTTTTTCTTAAACTTGGATAATCAATTTTTTGGTGTCATTCATACTGTGGAACTTATTATTCCAGCCCCAGAAAACAAGACTATTAGAAGCCAAAGGTAGGAAAACTAAAAACTGATGCCTTTCCTTTGAAAAGCTATTAAACTGAAATTGGGGGACAAGCTGAACAAGAAAATTGGAAAAGACTGAGGCATCCTAGTTAAAATCTCACATGGGGCAGAGCCAGTGGAAGACCTAGGCTATTAGAAACACTGCCTGGGCAACTGTGACAATACTCTGACAGCTAAGTGTGAACTAAGGTGGCAATGAAGAAGTGTTGTGGACCACAATCTCTGGATCCTCTGCTATCCTGACATATATTGTTTGGGTTTCACCTCCAGGAACCACTAAATGCTTATGGATAGCTCTTATTTGCATCTGTCCACAAAGAAGGATGTGAAGAAAAGGATTCTATGAGGAGCTCAGATAACCAATAGTACCAAGGTGGTTGATACCCACCTCAATGTTTCACCAACAGTATGCAACTTTGGTATGCTGGGGTAAGAAAGGGGTTTTATTTCTCTGGGTTTCTCCTCAAATGAATAAACTGAATCTATAAATAGAATGAAAACCAAACCAAACAACTAAATCCAAATTGAGTATAGTCTACAAAATAGCCCATCAGTAAGCTCAATAATATCAAAGGCACCAAATCCATTCTGTGATACTCTTCTTGCCAGAGTGAATCCAAGAATATAAGTAATTAAATATTGTTAATTACTTATATTATAATATATTATAAAATTAAATGATGTGTTAATATCATTATATGAGATAGAAGGACACTAGGGAATAAAGTCACAGATTCCCTCTACTTCCTTTCTGTTCCCATCTCTAAGAATAAGTATTTTTCTTGTTTTGTAGCATTTTTAAAATACTTTACACTGTTTTCATATATACGACTTCCAAAATATTTTAATGAGTCAGACTGTATTATACATTGTAACTTCAATTATTTAATAATAGAAATAAGTTTCTTGTTTTTCATTTCACCATTTATTCAGTGTTTGCAGTTTTTAGAAACTTAACACTACAATACTTTAGGAATGCTGTAAGTATTCAGTAAACATGAGTTGAATAAAAAATGAGAAATTTGCACTTATCTTTAGAATCCACTTACTGGTCTTTAAAAAGAGACCTTGAGAAACGCTAACATATTTGGGAGTTAAAGGATGCTCAATCATGCCACAAGGACACGTGCTCAATTATGGTCATAGCAGCATTGTTTGTCATAGCTAGAACCTTGAAACAACCTAACTGCCCCTCAACCAAAGAATGGATAAGGAAAATGTGGTACATTTACACAATGGAGTACTACATAGCAGAAAAAAACAATATCTTAAATTTTGCAGACAAATGGATGGAGCTAGAAAACATCATTTTGAGTGAGGTAACCCAGACCCAGAAAGACAGTCATCACAGGTACTCACTCATGAGTGATTTTTAAACATAAAGCAAAGAAAACCAGCCCAAAAATCACAATCCCAAAGAACCTAGACAACAACGAGGACCCTAAGAGAGACATGCATGGATCTAATATACATGGGAAGTAGAAAAAGACAAGATCTCCTGAGTAAATTGGGAGTATGGTGACCTTGGGAGAGGGTTGAAGGGAAGGGAAAAGGCAGCTCAATAAAAATCAATAAAAACGTTAATACAATTTTTCTCAAATTAGGAGAGCATTTATGGGAAATTATAAGGCTTTTTATATTTATAATATCCTAAGAACTTAA
This sequence comes from Ondatra zibethicus, assembly GCA_004026605.1. Classification (NCBI taxonomy): domain Eukaryota; kingdom Metazoa; phylum Chordata; class Mammalia; order Rodentia; family Cricetidae; genus Ondatra; species Ondatra zibethicus. The sequence continues at coordinate 38,144 of PVIU01013415.1, read as the reverse complement.
TATCTAATAATAAATTTTAGAAAATAAACCACAAGCTAAATGATAACTCTGAGCCTGGTTGCTTATATTTTCACTTTTCCATTGTGTTCTGAGGTTGGCATTTTAGGCAACACATGGAAAACTACTTGTAGAGCAGGAACTATGAAATTTTAATGGCATTCAGGTAGAACACTGTCCATTTTGAAAAATATCCACAGAAAATAACTGCAACCTTTCAATCTTAGGAAATTCAAAATATTTGCTTTCTTGCAACATTTCTCCAATTTCTCAGAGCATTTATATTCACATGGTTTTCTATTATTTCTTGAAGTGACTATTCTTGGCATGTTTCATAAATTACACCCTGATGTGAAATAGCCCTATTTAGATTCGATAAAACTTCAACACCTATGCCCTATACATCCTAGAAATGCATGAAAGAATTTAAATGAGAGCTCAAATAGCACAAAGAGGCCTAGAGATGGGAATAAGAGTCATGATTCTCAAAATGTCTTTTGAAATTTTTTTTTAGTATATTCAGTGGAAAGGGTAGTGATAACTCATAGATTTTGTGTTCCCTGATTTCCCATTCTCAGTTCTGCTTTTATACAGTAAAAGGTTTTATTTTTCAAGCATCACACACCTGTCATGGGAACCGGGAAGCTGTAAGGTCTCTCCCTCACAAAGCCTCCATCAGTACACCCCTTGAATTACTGTCACTAAACTTAAAACCTCTCAGGATGTTACTAGGATATGAAAGAGTTCACTAAGGGAAGCAATGCCAATCAAAAAAAAGATAATGAATTCATAAAACATCACATTTAAATAATTGTTTAATGTTAATTCTTGGAAAGAATCATAGTATGAAAGGAATGGTCTAAATAAAGCTACGCAATGTAAGTCTTCTCTAACTGTATCTTGATGTGTTGGTAGAGGCACAACCATGAATGGACAATTTAAAGAGCAACAGCAAAAGGAAGCACGACAGAAGTGCAATGACCTGCTCTGTCAAGTGAACTCTACAAATTATTTTCCTTTCTGGAAATGGTTACTAAACCTTCTGAAGTCTATTAAGGGGTTTTAGTTTGAAAAAATAGATGAGTAAAAGCTTCTTTTTTTCCACTAATAATAGGATATAATTCAAAGACACAGTTTTTTTTCTCTTAGACTCCTCATTAAACCAAGGTGTTGCACACTAATGAAAAAACAATCATGGTTCATAAGTAAGACATTCCTTGCTGTGAAATGCATCATACACTGAAAACAACTTAGTATATTTGACTTTCATCTTGTTTCTACTTGCAGAATTGTAGTTGGAAACCATCTGTAATGTAATATTTCAACAGCCACAGATTCACTTCATTGAGTGTACAGGAAAATCATCATTAGCGGAATGGATACAAACAGTGGAAAAGGAAGGACAGTTCAAGCATGAGATAATATAAGAAGGGAAGCACATGAAAGTGCTGGGCAAGTAGCAGCGTATTTGAGGAGGAAAATGAGAGTAGACGGGAATTAAGAAACTGGACCCTGGCCTCTGAAGGAGATGATGGAATTAAGAAGATTGTTCACAGCTTAGCTACCTTCTCACATAACAAAAAAATAACTTTAAACAGTACTTATGATTTGATCCATAAATGTTTGCATTTAGAGAGAAAACAATTAAATAAGCTCTTGTCTGGCCTTACAGTGCTCAAGGCTTTCTGCACATGACACAAGCACTCCACCACCATTCTACATCCTAAGCAGTGATAGCAATTAAAATACCATTGTTTTTGCAAGCTCTCAAGACAAATTTTATTTTAATAAGTGGCCATAAATAATTTGAGGGTCTCTTGAAAGCAACATCCCTAATGGATATTTTTCAAGGGATATAAAATTGGGTAGGGTTCTGACAATCTGTTAATTGACCAAGGTCCAACTCAAAAGCCCTAACTACAAAGATCTTCTAACATCTGAGCTCCTATGCTCACCTCAGAAAGAAGTAGTCTCCAAATCTTTAATTGGCTTTCTGGTGACAGCTTTGCCTTTTCTTAATGTTATTTGCTGGACATAACATTGCATTTGATTAATGAAAGGGAAATGCCTTCCTGCATTTAATGTAAAATCAAAAGTTAAATTTCAAACTCTGTTTGAACATTCAATGTCGAGAGATGTACTTGCTAGCATTTTGTGACATTTAATGGTCATCACAGCTGTCAATATTATATAGCAAATGCTGCATTTAGTCCTTCTTGAAATTCCAAAATAATTAGTGTATTCTATATTTTCCAGAGATAGCTCTAAATAATGTCAAATACCTAAAGATAAACAGAATACAACTTTGTATATGTATAATGTCCAACATTCTCATTTTGATCTTTACAAGACTTGCTCAAAACTCAGAAATGTACATTTTACATAGCGACTTTACCATCTTCTTGTTTTACACCCTAACAATAGGAAACAAAGTTTAAAGACATCTAGTTTTGAATTAATATAGTTGTTAACGTGGATATTTCTCCTCTTTCTGTATTCATAATGATAAAGCTATATAAATTCTGTATGGATTAATAAATACAATCATCTCCTTAAGTCCCTCTGCCAGGTGAGACAATTTTCAAAGCAAAGAAGAAAAATCATCCTGATAAATATACACAGCCTTGTGCAACAATTATTTCTTGTGCTTGATGTATTTTAATATGATAAGATAAGCCCTGAGAATGCAGACAAGGCTGAAAAAAAGGTACAAGTACATCTGTAATTAGTATAATAAGTGCTTCAGCATCTATGCTCTGTGATTAGAATTCATGCCAGCCAAAGTGCTGTATTTTCAAAACATTAAGTTTGTGTTTAACTTCAACTCTTTAATGAAATTACAAATAAAATAGAAAAACATTAAACTCTAGCTACATTTATTAGATGTTCATTGTGTAAAGAATAGCCATGAGGTGGGATCTTGTTAATATACTGGCTTTGTTGGATATCACATAATCCTGAAGAAAATCTGTAGAATTAAAATCAGGAGATCTGCACTAAACACGGTGTTTTCAAATTAATTACCTGTGTGACCTTGAAAATTTAATCTTACCTCTGAATGCAAGACTTTAATTCAACAATGGAGGTTTGCCTGAAAAAGAATTGCTAAATTCCATACTTCTTTGGTAATATAAAAATTGCATAGCTTCTCTGTTGTAAACTGATGACTGACCTCTAAGATGGAGGGTAAAAAAGTACATTTGAACACCTGGATGTTTTTTAAGAATATTAAAAGGCAAACTAAGAATCTGAATTCTTTTAGGAATTGCTAAAAAATATTTGGCGTAGGCGGTCCTTCTATATTTGTGTTGTTTTTGTTGGTTGAATAAAGAAACTGCCTTGACCTTTTGATAGGGCAGGACTTAGATAGGTGGGGAAAAGAGAACTGAATGCTGGAAGAAAGAAGGCAGGCAGAGAGAGCCACCACAGAGTCGCCAGAGTCAGACATGCTGAATCTTTCCCGGTAAGCCACGACCTCGTGGTAAACACAGATTAATAGAAATGGGTTAGAGCCAGATGTGAGAGTTGGCCAAGAAGAGGCTAGATATAATGGGCCAGGCAGTAATTTAATTAATACAATTTCTGTGTGATTATTTCGGGAGTTAAACTAGCCAGGCAGCTGGGATGAAAAGAAGGCCCACTCCTCCTGTAACAATTGGGGCCTCAATGTGGTTGACTGACTCCACGTAAAATCTGAGCGACCTTCAAAAAGAATACAGAGTTTAACAGAGCTTTTGCTGTTGGCTGGTGCTGTGCTACACAAAGTTTTTTCTGACTCAGCAGCGGCAGCAGGAAAAAGCTGCATGGTTTTAAAATGGGGCTTCTTGGGCTGTGCCACCAGCGCAAACTCCAGCAATAAAGCATTTCAATGGCTTTTATGGAACCGGATGTTTGTGTGCCCGCTCAGTATCAGGAAGAAAGTATCTGAGATCATGCCGGTGGCTTAGCTCTTCCTGCCTGGGCAGACAGCGGGATCAGGTTTGCACAGGTGAGACAGCATGGCAGATTCCCGCTGCCAGACAGACAGATGTTTTCAGGCTGCACAGTGCTCTGCATGGCTGTAACTCAGATAAAAAGTGTTTATGTGTTGCACACTCATTCTCCAGGTTGGAGTGCTGAGCACAGCTCCTGCCTGGTGGCCCCAAAGCTAGCACTGGTGGTACATCCACCATTTTGAAATTGGAGAGAGGCAGAGCCAACATCCAGACCAGCTGCCACCAAGCTCCTTACCATTTTAAAAGCTCTTCAAGACAGTAGAGAATTAAGGACAATGCAGTAGGACAGATTCACACATAAAAGACCTCTAAATTGGTCACAGTGTTAGATAAAACACGTAGGCTTGGGAGAAAAAAGATAAAGAGTATACAGAGTCATAATATAAAGTTAATACTTTTAAAAAAGTGTAAAGTCTTTAAAGAGACAGAGTATAAATAGTTATAGATTAAAAAAAATAAAGAAAAATAAGCCACGTAAAAATGGAAAATTCACAGAGAGTCTGGATTATGTGTATTATTGTGTTTTCTTTGAATTTTTTGAGTATGAAGGAGCTAAATACAGAGAGACATTTCATTGTGTGGTCTGCTAAGCTAAACCAGCATGTATGTTCTAAAGGTATCATGACTTCCAAATTTGGGTCTAAGGATATGATGCTTTGGAAAAGAGGTTCTTCTTTTGTTTTCACAGAAGATAAGAATCTGTGGATTGCTTCTAGATCAATATGGTATGATAGACCATGCCCTCCTGAAAGGTCATCATGAACATCTTCAGAAAATTACTTTATTCAACTGCTGACTGAGATGAACCTGGAACACAGGATACACCATGAAAGACCTGATTAACAGCACCCCCATACAGTAGGAAGAAGTTTAGAGAGAAAAAAACTATGCCCATATTCCCAAATATTGTTTAAAAATGTTCTTTTACATTTAAAGGGGGATATGACATAGATATGAATAATTTACATTGGTATAAATTTTGTTTTATTGATATAAATTTAAGGTCAATTTTGTTATTCATATGTATTTCTGATCTTGATTAAGGTATTGCGATTGTGTAGTTCATTTAAAAAGGTAATGTATAATTAAGAAATATAGGTTGTTAATAGATAATCATCTATAATAATCAAGCTTGTAGTCATGCTAGATTTTCTAGATATATAGAGATATATTTCAGTTAGATGGCATTCTTCATATCTTTCAAAGATGACAGAATATGGCATTTAATGTTTTAATAACTTAGGGCTTTTAATGACAATGAGACATGTCTGCTCCTGGCAGCATCAAGCTACTTCCTGAAGAAGATGGGCATCGAAGAGGCTCCTAGCCATTTGGGCAAGAAACTGCTCTTGCCTGGACTGCTTCACTGGATATGCAGTAGCCACAGAGAGATGACTGCTGAACTTGCCTAAATATGGTCCTTTGGGGTTCCTGCTTCATGAAAGAGTCTGTGAGATATTCTGCAGGATACAGAAGAAAAATGACTGAACTATCTTTGAAATTTCCTGCTTTATGGAAAAATCTGTTGGCTACTATGGGCCTGTAGGCTGAAGATGGATGCCCCAACGGCAGAAGAACTTTAGGTGACTGTCCAGGAAGCAAGATGTCTCTGTCGCTTCTAGAGTTTTGGAAGTTTCTTACTTCTCATTTACTTAGTTAATATTATATCCTTCTGGAGTCTTTGATGGAGTTGAAGAATGGATAGTTGTAATTATAGTTTTCCTTAGTTATGACAAAAGATAAAGTAGATATAAATATGGTAACTGTAATTCTTGCTTGATAACTGTTTTGTTATATGTAATTTTACTATGTTAAAGTGAAAGCCTTTCTTTTTTGTTTAAACAGAAAAGGGGAAATGGTGTAGGAGGTCCTTCTATATTTGTGTTGATTTCATTGGTTGAATAAAGAAACTGCCTTGGCCTTTTGATAGGGCAGAACTTAGATAGGCAGGGAAAAGAGAACTGAATGCTGGGAGAAAGAAGGCAGGCAGAGAGAGCAACCATGAAGTCACCAGATTCAGACATGCTGAATCTTTCCTGGTAAGTCACGACCTTGTGGTAAACACAGATTAATAGAAATGGGTTAGATCAAGATGTGAGAGTTGCCCAAGAAGAGGTTAGATAGAATGGGCCAGGCAGTAATTCAATTAATACAATTTCTCTGTGATTATTTTGGGGGTTAAACTAGCCGAGCGGCCAGGATGAAAAGCAGGCCCACTCCTCCTGTAACAAATATTCATTTATTTGCACAAGAAATAGCTAGAGATAAACACACATACCCCTTCCCCTTCCCATGAAACTGGAAATCTCAAAGATGTCTTAAAATAATGACATGTTGAGATTTTTATCCACTTTTTTGGTCATGTGATATTTTGAGTAATAAATGCATCTAGAATTTATTGTAAGAATTTATCAATGAATGGCTTCAGAATATCTGGAGCAGTGGCAATGTGTAATAGGTAACTTTAGTCTGAGAAGCTTGACTTCCTAAACTATAACCATGGTACTTTTCCTCAAAAACAGCGAGATCATAGGATACAGTATGCAACTGCTCTGTTCTTCAATTTCTATATAAGTTAAACTGAAGTAATAATCTCAACAAAGTAATATGGACAACAACCACTGGTTCATAATTTTGTAGAAAGCATTAATGAAGTGAATATACTTATTGTCATCACGATCAAGCTCCAAGTGCATGCCTGGCAAAGTGAGAATAGTTAATAACTCACATTTCCAGCACATAAACCCGTTAGTCACAGGTCACATAGCAACCCAGAATACTGCTCTAAGAGCTAAAATATAGATAATTCAGCATAAGGATTTAATTTCCAATCCTGTCCTCTAGCATATACTATGTTATGAGACTGATGAATCCCAATTTGTATATGTGTGTATCTATAATTCATCTCAGAAAGAACAGCTATCAACACATAATACATAATCTTCAGATTACCAAACCCACACTGTCTCTTGCCAGATGTATGAAGTTGAGCATTGAAGTACCCAGGCCTTTAACTCATATGACTTATTTAAACAATTAAAAGGGACTCTTTTTTTTTTTGTGGAGACAGGCATTTGAGTAAGAAAAGGGTCTCACTTCATGTACTGGACAATAATGTGGAAAGGCCCAGCATGAGTAACAGCATGTCAGGCACGAGACAGGGGAAAGGCAGTCCATTTCACTCTGGGACAGCACAAAGGTCAGTGTATGAAAGAATTCAAAATGATATTCAGACCATGTAATGAAAATAATGTCCATCTTCCACCAGCTGACATAATCAATGGGATGACATCCCAGAATTGTGACTTTAGCTGGGTGGGCCTGTAATTCCAGTTCCTGGAGCTTGAGTCAGGAGGATTTATATGAGTTCGTGGTCAGGCTGAACTTCAGAGAAAAGCCTTGTCACACACACACACAGGTCTTGGATTAAATCAATGATGTCCTTGTGGCCACCGGGACAACTTCACACTCTTTCTCTTAACAAAATGTACACCTTTCCCATGGATTTCACCCTCACACTAGAAAATTGTATCCTATGCAATGACTGCACTGCAGCAAATATTTGACGATGGATGGGGATCAAGACTGCATTTAGCATAACTTCATATTTGTACACACACATGCCTCTAACGTGTATCTACTCATTCCATCCATCGCTCATTTCAAAGTGAATATACCTAATTTAGGAATTTAATTTTTTCTCTAAATTTTATATTACCATTGTGCATAACCTTTCCTTCCTCAGTTAATGAAAATTTTATATTTCTAATTCTCCTTGTAAGAAAAAAATTTTAAATAATCATTGATACTCTTTTCCTCTCTAATATTACCTGCCGAGTTAATCTGCTACCTATACATTCACAATATATCTAGAATTTGACCAATTCCCACTGTCATTACTACAGCAGTGCTGAAATGGGCCATTATCATGACTCATTACCCAACTAAATGGCCTTTGCTTTGTCTTATAGTCATCAACAAACTATAAAGCTTCCAGAATGGACCCACTGTGATGGCTGTAATACATCCCCCTTTGTTCAGGTTCTTTAACACCTTCTTTTCCAGCCAGAATAAATTCCAAAATTCATACAGTTCAGTGTGTTTATTTTTATCATGAAAAGCAAGCATACTTCCTAGAATAAATCAGTTTTGTCACTAATTTTAAACTATCTCTTATAATGATGGCATACTGCTTTTTCTCATAACTCTAAAAGATAACAAAATTATCTTTTGAGTTAATTCTTAATAATGGAAATTAAAAGTTAATTCCTTAAATGTTCTTATTTTGCCTTATTTTTCAAAACTACCTTAACTGTAACTGTTATATATTCTGTCAAATTCTTATCAGATAAATTTGGGGACTTAATCCATTTATTTACAACCCTATCTCAGTGCCTAGAGTAGGTCCTAGTATATAATGAACAGTTTCAAATGAAGGAATTGTTGCTTGAGTTGAATTTACAAGGAATATATTCCCAAAGTGCCAAGAAAGACCACACTATTGACATTCAAGTCATTTTCCTAATATTTTATGTTGGTAGATTTAAAAACATATTAATAATAGCAAAATGATAAGAAGGGGGTAAAATTTCATGTACTATATATGGTGTAAATTAGTAATGAATGACTCTTATACATGTATCTTTGAGAAATATTTTTCTGGGAGTTAGGCTTTATCAAGAACTGAAAATGTTTTTTTTTCCTTTGAGACTTTCTTTTTTTCTTGATTTTTATTGAGCTCTACATTTTTCTCTGCTCCCCTCACTGCCTCTCCCCTCCCCTTAAACCCTCTCCCAAGGTCCCCATGTTCCCAATTTACTCAGGAGATCTTGTCTTTTTCTACTTCCCTTGTAGATCTTCCCTTGTATGTCTCTCTTAGGGTCCTCATTGTTGTCTAAATTCTCTGGGATTGTGATTTGTAGGCTGGTTTTCTTTGCTTTATATTAAAAAAACCACTTATGAGTGAGTACATTTGATCATTGTCTTTCTGGATCTGGGTTTCCTCACTCAAAATGATGTTTTCTAGCTCAATCCATTTTCCTGTAAAATTCAAGGTGTCATTATTTTTTTCTGCTGTGTAGTACTCCATTGTGTAAAATGTACCACATTTTCCTTATCCATCCTTTGGTTGAGGGGCATTTATGTTGTTTCCAGATTCTGGCTATGACAAACCATGCTGCTATGAACATAGTTGAGCACACAACCTTTCTATAACTGCCTGACCTATACTGACCTGTAGGATTGTTTGGTATACCTGTAATATGATTTATATCATAATAAGCAGAAAACTGTTTCATTTTCTTAGATACATATGCTGGACCATTGTCTGTCTTTATTTGTGCAGGTATATCTATGATGGCCATAACTTCTAATAAATGTGTGATTACTGAAAAAAAAAGAACTGACAATGTTAATTATCAATTCCATAATGTGGAACACAAAATTTATCAAGGCTAAATATTTTCCTTCTTTGAATTACAAAACCAAGGTCCTTTTAAGCATGACTATTAAAGGTGATTTTGATGCTAAGAAATAAACATGTATGAGATTTACTAGATATTAAAAAGGGCATAGAAACTTTCAGAAATACAAGAGATCCAATTGCTTTTCTTTTAGTAAATCACTGATCAGAAATTAACTTAATTAAATGCACACACATAGACTAACACAATTAATCATATATACCAACTTGAAATCAAATCTCTGCTTTTACCTTTGTTAATCTTCTATGCATTAATGATATATTTGGTACACAAACTCTACAAGATCCTCAATTATATAGTTAAAGACTACTTAATGAAATTTCTGATTCTATTTTTTTAGAATTTGAAAGAAACACAATTTTTGGGTCTGAGTTATCTCATTCAGGTGTATGGTATGTATTCTCTCATCAGTGGATTCTATCTATAAACAAAGGACATTGAGCCTATAGTTCATGATCCTAGAGAAGCTAAGTAATAAGGTGAACCCAAAGAAAAACAGATATAGATCCTTCTGGAAATTCGAAGCAGACGGGATCACCAGGCATGGGATGGGAGCATGGGGTTGGGAGTGGAGTAACACAACCCAGCAGGCATCCACTGTAGGAAGTCATTTAAAAAACCATATGAGAGTAAAAATATTTTCAAAGAAAAACACCTAATGCCTGAAATCTCTGACTCCATAAAGACATCCATAAATTTAATAATGAAATTTTAATTTTCATCAAATGGCCTGTTATTAAACAGAATATTGACAAAATTATTCAAAGTACTGTCATAATACTTTGGAATTTAAGTGATGATGTCTTCATTTAACAAAGAGTAACAACAAAGCATACTTCCTTCAACCTATCATCCTTCAAGGCCACATGGCCAAAATACTTATGAAGTAAAGGAGTCAGGGTTCAAAATGGAGCTCCCCAAATTCCACCCTATCAAGTTACCTTATCCGCAATGACCACTTTTCAAAAAGTGGCCATATTTGGGCCTATAGTATCACCAAGCTTATCCATTTTAGGGTATGACAGTCATTTTAAAATCCAAGCATTTTTTGCTTGAGCTGCTCAAGGGAATGATTTTTGGTTTTGGTGATATTTTTCTGAACAATAGGGTAATTTTTATACTTAATCTCCCCAAAGCTAGCTCTATTTAACACAAGCTGTATTGAAGATAGCCATTCTTTTCCATTCCAGAAGCCCTTAAACAAGCATTCTCTCAATTTCATCTCAACATATTCACTTTAGGCTGGTACCATTTGCAGAAAGGCCATTGACCCTTATCAAATCCTATCAAAACTCATTATTATCAAAGGACTGAGAACATAATAAGGTCTCAAAAAATGCATAAATAGTAAATGTTTTATTTGTTTCAGTCTTCTTTGAAATTGGATTGGCTGCTCAGATTACAATGTTGCCTTCACTGTGAAAAAACCTACATTTTAAAGGAGCATAATGTACATCATTTTTCTTTACAAATTATACCTTAGACCTATGAGGCTACATCAAAGCTAAGTAGACATACCAAGGATATCATGTTACCTGAAAACATTAATTCCAGTTTAGGTCTTGCCAAGTTATTATTAAAAAGAAGAAAAGCTATGCACAAGGTACTGTGATACCTATTGAAAGGGACCTAAACTTAAGTATTTCCTGACATAGCTCAAGATGTTTATTTGGGGAGTCCGGGCAGGCAGGAAGAGACAAGTTGGACTGTCAAGCTCAAGCGGGCACTGGAGATTAAAACCAACAAGAGACTGAATATCATTCCAGCACTTATAATGTGTCTAATAACAGCTGTGGAAAATATTACAAGAAGAAAACAAACACTTAATGTTTTACCAAGCTGAAGACAGGTGAAGGCTACAATTTACTAATGTTAGAGAGGAGAGGCACATATTTCTCAAAGGCTTTTCATTCAAATTGAGATGAGCCACATAATAGGATCAAAGTCAATAAAAGCCCTGCCACTGTCTGTTGTCTGTGACATGTGGCAGTGCTGGTGAGGGACAAGTACTGCATCCAGAAATCTTTTCTTTCAGTAATTGAGGACACCTGGTGTGAGTGAATGAGGGCCAATTTTGCTGACGTGTGTGCTATTTCATTTTGTTTGTTCCTCACTATTTGGTGAACCAACTGAATTAAATATGATTATACCTGCCAGTTGTATGCTCCAGAAAGGTAAAATTGCTATTACTTTCAGAATAGCGTAGGAACATTTGGTATTCTCATCATTTATATCATTATGGATAATTCATATCTAGTATAATATTATTAAAATATTTGCACTTATAAAATTGGTTGATGTAGAAGAAAATAGGGAGAGTGAGTTTCTGAATGTTGAACAGTCAATAATTTTTTAAAACGCATGTTTAAAAGCACAGGTTCTTAATTTAAAATAGGCAAACAGGACTGCAACAAACTAAAAATGTCCCTACATAACAAAGAAAACTGGAAGCTGAAAAGTAAAACGCCTAAGGAATGGGAGAGATATTTGCCAATCCTATCTCTAATAAGAGCTATATGTGCAGAATATACTAGAAATTAAAACAACTCAGTAGTGAGAGATTAAATAACCTGATTAAACATGGTCCAGAAAAGCATATAAAATAGCTCAAGCATTTAACATATTAAAAATACTTATCACTCATTAAAGAATAGTAGATTAAAATCCTAATGACAACCTTTCATCTGAGAGAATCCCCAGACAATATAATGGAATAATTTAGAGTAACATGTTGCATTTTTAAAATGATTTTAGGGTTTTGTTGTTTCTTTTAATTGAATTGTGAGTGTGTGTGTGTGTGTGTGTAGTGTGCATGATGCTTGCATGTGTGTGTGTGCTTGTACAGGTAAAGGGTAATGTGTGTATGTTGTGCATACAGGCATGTGAAAGCCTAAATCCCTGAGGTTAACTTCAGATGTTTTCCTAGATCACAGTGCACTTTACTTTTCAAGGTCAAACCTAGAGCTTGCTGAGTAAGGGTTGTCTAGCTAGTGAGGGTTCCTGAGGTATCCCATTTCTGCTCCTGTGCTAGGATTACAAGAAGCCAGGCTTTCAGTTTCTGTAACAAACATAACATAGAAAGCAAACAGGTATGGTTGGAAATACCCCATTGTAATACACATCAATCCTTTAGCACTCATAGTCCTGAGCAAAACAGTAGACTAGGAAGTTAAAGAGAACATTGATTGTTGGTACTTTGGGTCCCTTAAGGAAAAGTGGTTCTTTGTCTCCCTTACATATTCCTATTCATAAGATACCATTTTTATTTAAATAAATGTATTTGTTTATTTTTAGATATTCTTTGAAAATTACATACACTGGGTCTTGATTATTTCAAACTCTCCCTAGAACCCCCATCACATTTCCCAACTTCCTGTCCTTTAAGCCCCAGTGGATAATCCCACAATCATGCACACATAGGCTGCAATAACTGAACTCAGTGGGTTGGAAATAAATAAACACACACAGACACACACACACGCACACACACGCACACACACACAGGCCTTCCCAGAGCGGTTTGCTAGGGAAGGCTGGGAGAAGCCATGGGATTGCCCAGTGTCTTGCTGCACCAGGTGGTCCAGCATCATTATGGAGAGGAAGTTTATGGCATGATATAAAAGAGAGGGGGCGAGAGAGAGGTTCATGTCCTGCTGAGGGAGGCTGTTTTTTGTTCCTGGTTGCTTGCCCAAAAATAATCACACAGAAATCATATTATTTGCAATACTATTTGGCCAATAGCTTAAGCATATTTCTGTCTAACTCATATTTTAAATTAATCTATCTCCATTAATCTATGTATCACCATGTGGCTGTGGCTTACTGGGTAAAGTTCTGGCATCTGTCTCCAGCAGGGCTACATGACTTATGCTTGACGCCACCTTCTTTCTCCCAGCATTCAATTTAGTTTTCCTGGCCTACCTACATTCTGCCTCACGCAGGCCTAAGACAGTTTCTAAATTAACCAATGGTATTTACAGCATACAGAGGGGAATCCCACATCAATGTCCTATGGAGAGAGGCAGATCTGAAGAGGTGAAGACTGTGAGGAGCAGTCTGATGTGAGAGGCCTGCTTGCCTCCCAGGGACATGATGTCCTCAGGTCTAGGGATGACACTAAATGTCTGCCTCCTTAGCCCTTGATATCCACAGCACCTGTTACAACCTAGAGTCTGAGAATACCTGGCATGTGGGCTGCCATATGTGGACACATGGGTGTCGGAGGGCCACACCACACCAAAGACCATCCAGTTCTGGATGGCCTGAGCTATTACCTGTGGCCTCATGACTGGAGACAACACCAGTATATCAGAAAGAAATGTTTGTGGGGGTCCAGCATTGGTGGTGAACCAAAGCCAGAGGCCTTGAATGTGATCAACTGCTCATTACACAATGAACATTTGGAAGCAAAGTTGTATGGACAAAAGGGTATATACTGCATGGTATTCAACAGCTCTCAATACTACTAAGATGAATGAAAAGGGTGATGCAGATATGGGGAAGAGGGAGAAGCAAAGTGGGTATTTTTCTTTTTTATTTTATTTTTGTCCTTTTTTGAACTTTCCTTGTGGAGCAGGGTACACTATAAAAGGGAGTTGTGGATATGGAGAGATTGGGAGATGAGTGGGCTTGGAGCACATGATGTGAAATTCCCAAATAAGTAAAGCATGAGATACTGTTTCTAATTACTTTTCTTGTCCATATATATCGAACTCTTCATTTTTGATTAGCCACCTTGATATTTCTCATCTCACAGGTAAAGGATATTACATGGAGGTTGCACATAAAAGTAAATATAGCAGCTTGAATTGGATACTGACAGAGCTGAAAACTATCCAGGAAGTGGACTACCCACCCAGAATACCCAAAGTCTGCTGCATTTACTTTAATTCCTGATCCTTGCTTGTCTGCATGTTAAAGGTGATATTTCAGAAGAAGACTGCCAATAGCAATTCAAACAATCCTCAAAACATTTCTCCATTCCCACCTTTCCAGGGCCCATTTGCCAGAGGAAATGTCTGAAAATGCAGCATAACAGGCAGAACTCAGTGCAGAGTGAAAATACAGGATTGTTTATTAAAATAAGGGGAACTTTCTTCTTCTATCATAGTCTCAACCTAAAATTGTGTACTTTCTAAACTAATACGTCTTTTACACAGCAAAAGAGCATTCATCAAGTGAATGCTAACCTTCTCCCTTGACCTTTCTTACGTCCTGCCCAAGCATCAGACCGCAGAGAAGAGCCAGCTGGGACAGAGCAATTGCTGGGAGGGGTGTGAAATGAACTAACCCTTGGAAGATGGGGAGCTGAGATGGCGAACTTGTAGGAAGCAAAGCCATATGGAAACCAAAGCTCGAAATCCCTGACAGATGCTTACTTGCTCCCTTGGACTTCTGTCTTCTAAAGCAAATTAAAAGATAAAATTATTAAGACTTTCAAGAAGGTGATCACAGAGCAATAAACCAAATTATCTGCCATTTGCTATACACAGGGCTCTCCCTGTGCACTGCACTCATTTTTCTTCCTTGAAAACATCTGTGGAAGCAAGGGCCCTTGGGGAAGAAGGACTCCAGGAGTCTTTCGGGTGGGTATTTTTCCCTGCCTTGAAAAGTTCTTCTTCCTGAAAGTCCAAGTTTCCCTGTCCTCAGAAATCTTGAGTCCCAAACTAGCTTAGCTGTATCTGTAGACAGGTATATTTGCTGGTACATTGTCATGTGACAATTCTAGTGTCCCTCTTCAGGTGTTTTTCCATTTGTCTTCTCTTGAATTTCTCATTGCCTGGACCTGTTTGATGAAACTGCAACTCTAATATTTCTAATGATATTCCATAAATACCATCAACTAGAGCCTATTATTTCAAGAATTTATTATTAGTAAATAAATGTCAACAGTGTGAATATGGTGAACTCTCATAATCTCTATCATCAAGATAATGGCTCTCCTGACTTTGAAACAAAGCCTTTGCTTGGGGATTTGGTTGAGTCTTGTTTCCTTTGTATATCAAATTATCTCTTGGTTTTAGGCATAAAATAGATCTGATTATTCTATATGGAAATTTGTGGTAGAAATTTTAAGTGGCATTTTCTTACATTCTTTTTCTGAATGCTGAGTGGCAAATTTCCATATGTCCCTGTGTAACAATCACCAGGTATTCTTCCAGTATTTTGTGATCGCTCCACATCTCTTGTGATTTTTATGTCCTCTTTTTCCCACCTGGAGTAGAAAGTCTGACATTTGGCCGGGCCTTTAATCCCAGCACTTGGGAGGTAGAGACAAGAGGATCTCTGTGAGTTTGAGGCCAGCCTGATCTACAAGAGCTAGTTCCAGGATAGGCTCCAAAGCAAGCCTCAAAAGACCAAAAAAAAAAATTAAAAATTAAAAAAGTCTGGCATTTGATAGTACTTAATCTGGGCCATTAGTTTTCTCTTTTCTATAGAGTCATCTTCATAGTTAATTTGAAGCATAACATGTAGTCCTATTTATAGGAGAAAACTGCTTGTTATTTCCCAGTGGCCCAGACCAAAAATAATCACACAGAAATTGTATTAATTACAACATTGCTTGACCAATCACTTAAGAATATTTCTAGCTAGTTTTTATTTATTAAATAGGCCCATTTCCATTGTTTTATATTTTATCATGAGGGTTGTGGCCTACCGGTAAGGTTCTGGCTGATGGATCGTGTCTTTCTCCTTCCACAGCCACATGGTATCTCCTTGACTCTGCCTACTCTCTCTATATATATTTTCTAGCCTAGCTATATTCTGTCAAGCCATTGGCTAAAAGCAGCTTCTTTATTAACAAATGGCAATAAAACATATTCATACCATACATCACCTCCCCTTTTCTTTCTAATTAAAAAGGAAGATTTTAACTTTAACATAGCAAGATTATATAAATGAAAGAGTTGTTAAGCAATAATTTTAGTTAGAATATTTAGTCCATTTATATTTAGCAAATTAAGAATAATACTCTATTATCTATCTTATCTTTGTGAGTCTAAAGTTTCATATCTAATCTATCTTTTATAATTATAACTATCTTTCTTCAACTTCTTCAAAGACTCCAGAAGGAGATAATATTCCATAAGTAAACAGGAAGTACATTGCAAGCAACTTCCAAAACTCTGGAATTGACAGAGACATCTTGCTACCTGGACAGTCACCCAAAGTTCTTCTATATCATTGCAACATCCATCTTCAGCCTACAGTCCAATAGTATCTGACAGACTTTTCTGTGAAGCAGAAAATAATTGAATATATGTTCTGCCTTGTAATGGTAAAGTTCATCAGTTGCCTTTTGCTGTGTCCTGCAGAATGTCTAGCAGACTCTTTCATGAAGCAGGAACCATGACTATCTCACCTTCTTTCGGCAACTTTACCAGTCATTTCTCTGTGGGTCCTGCATGTCCAGTTTATACAGTATAGCATCAAGCAGTCCAGGCAAGAGCAGTTTCTTGCCCAAAAGGCTAACAAACACCATGAGGTGCCTCTTCGATGCCCACCATCCTCTTAACATAGACTTGTGCTGCCAGGAGCAGATATGTCTCATTGTCATGAAAAGTCCTAAGTTCTTAAAACATTTAAATGCCAAATTCTGTAAGTCTTTGAAAGGTTTGAAGAACACTTACCCATCTGAAATATGTCTCTATACATCTAGAAAACATAACTAACATGACTATTACAGATGACTATTAACCTTATTTCTTAATTAGGAATTACTTTTTTAAATAAGCTGCACAAACAAAACACCTTAATCAAGAGCAGAAATACACATAATGAAATTGACCTTAAGTTTGTATCAATAAACCAAGGTCCGTAATAATGCAAAGTATTCATCTTTATAGCACCTAGGTATAATGAATATGGCCATTTTCTAATCAGCCAACCCTTCCCTAGTTAATCACATAATTGAGTTCTTTTCAGAAACCAACATGAGAACCTACTTCCACCTGTGTTCCCTAGGACCCTGACAGTACATTACTCTTTCAGTGTCTTGGAATCTCATTCATTTTTTTTCCATTATGGAATCCTACCTGTTTCTGCTTGGATGCCAACATCCTAACAAGAAACAAGAGGAGATGTAGCATGAGGGCCTGGTTGGTTTCTGTCCTCCCACCAGGTCCCACGGTCATTAGGTCCCAAAGAAAAATCACACAGAGAGTCTCCATAAGTTACAATCTGATTGGCCCATTAGCTCAGGCTTCGTATTAGCTCTTATAAGTTATATTAACCCATTATCCCTATCTATGTTAGCCACAGGCTCAGTACCTTTCTCAGCATGGCAGGTCACATTCTGCTTCTTCAGTGGTCTGCAAGGAGTGCCGAGAGAGCTTCCTGCTTCCCAGAATTCTCTTATCCTCCTTGCTCCACCTCTACTTCCTGTCTGGTTGACCCACCTATACATCCTGGCTAATGGCCAATCAGCGTTTATTTAAATCATGATTGACAGAATACAGACAATTCTCCCGCACCAAGGAGAGGTCAGATCTTACTGACAACATACAACTTCCAAGGCAAAAAAGCAGTTTTAATCCCAGGGATACATCATAGCTGCAAGTTCAGAAGTTTCTGAGATGCTGTGTGATCAGAACTACCTCATGTGTTTCTAGTCACAATTGTTTTTCAAGTAACACCCAGCACTTTGCCATAGAAGATTTTGTTGGTTGTCATGCATCCTACATCCTATTGTATTCCAGGAAACAACCATTGGATGAAATTCTGGCATGATTTTTTAGCTTCTCCATCAGAAGAGAGAATCTCTATTGCATTTCTTTTGGTTTGTTTCAGAGTTTGTGAGCCAGTCTTACTCTATGGCCATAGCTGGTTTGAACACACCCTGTAACTGGCCTAAAAACTTGCAGCAATCTCCATGCCTCAGCCTTCCAAGTGCTTCGATTACAAGCATAGGCCATCATACCCAAGAAGGGTGTTGTAGAGGCTATCAGAGACACCTCTGTCTTTTATTCTTAGTCTTCATTTACTCATTGATCCCCAAGGAACATTTTTATCTAGGGATAAAGGTACTTGGCAAGGGCCTTCCCAGTCCATTGTCTTTATAGTTACAAATTTTTCTTAATTCAATAACAAGTCAATCCAAATTAAAACAGCTAATGCATTCCTTTCCAAGGATTTCCCAGTCCATCAACAGTTAGAGGTCTAATGACAACTTTAAATAAGAGGGAGAAAGGAAGTTATACTCCATGTGCTTTGGCCATTACTATGTTAAATATGATTCAGCTTCCTAACAAATTTTTATGTCCATTTTCCAGAACTATTCCTATACTGTTTACTAGAAATTACACTCCTTGAAATCAGATATGGAATGTTATATGTAAGATATTTTGTGTAATCAAAATTTGAATAAAGGAGGCAAGGAAAGTAGGACCAGAAAGGAACAAAGTCTAATTGGTATTGGAGTTTTAAGACAAATGCCCTAGCTTAGAAAATCCTAATGGATTTGTCTTGCATACCTGATAAAGGCATTCAGTGCCACCGAAACCATCCTGGGGGATGCTAACAGCAGCTTTAGGTTTGAATAAAATCTGAGCACAGGCAAGAGGCATGCATAATTAACAATCTTGGCCAATTGTGATCTGGCTGATCATTGCCTCAGTTAAGGTTCAGCAAGGTGGCTCTAGAAGTACCACTGCCTGAGGAAACAAGCTGGCTCCCAGGAGACAATTGCTGCTGCTTGAGGGGAAACTCATGATGGAGTCATCTGAAAGACTCAAAAGCCCCTGCACTCCTCAAATTCAAGATTATTGCAGGGTTAGGGCAATGAGTGGAAAGAAACTTCAGGTGTCTTAACTAAGGCCCTGAAACAGAGCATAAAAGCTGACAGTAAAATGAGTCAGTACTTTTAGTTTGGCATCTTTTGTCTTAAAGATGGATGAGAAAGGTTAGGTATCATCAGTTTCTGATTGATGGCCTTTGGGTGATTATCATGCCTATATACAGAGGTAAGCAAATGACTGACACAAAGTAATTGGGAGATGTGAAATGAAAAAGGATAACAGACTTTTCTATGTTTTAGTTACCTTGTGGACCCAGAAGAAGAGACAATATTGCCACCAAAAAACCCAGGAACTAAGTACCTACTATATTAGTATAATACTGAGCCAAAAGTACTCACAGTTGAGGCAATAAAAAAGTTTAGATATAAATGCTCCCCATCAGGTATCTCCTTTGCCCCTGCTGATATTACTCAGTACAAATGCACCATGTTGGGTAAGACATATTTCTAAACAAAATGTTGTTTAATGGCTGATGGAAAAAACAACCTATTATCTAAGGACTATCAATATCAGGCACAATGAGTCTTATTTTTTTGGAAGGTAGAGCTAAAGAGTACACACTGATTAAACCAGGCTCCTCTACATTAGTAATTTACTTACAAATGCATCTTGCAGCATCTGGAAATAGAGTGGAGAGTTTGTGGTGAAGAAGAAGGTTGTAAGAATTCATCACAGGGTCACATGGTGCTACTCTTACTTAACTGTTCCTGGAGTGTTTTGTGCATCTTAGATAGTGATCTTGGGTTTTGATGGAACTTTTGGATGGATATTTTTGAACTTGGCACAGGACTAGAAACTTCCATGCAGCAGGTAATTCAATCACTTTGGCTGTCTGTACAGAGAATTTCACTCTGATCATTCTTATATTCTGAGTCTAGCTCCATTTCTCCTGTTTGTACCATTTCACCATAATTTTCCAATGGTTCGCTGCATGTATTGTCCAGAAGACACAATGGAACTCTCAGATTTTCTGTTTTTGTAGTTTAGTTTTGGCGAAGCCTCCTCATTTAGAACTTTAGCAAGGACACTCATCTCTGCTCAACAGTTTCTTTAATTGTAATCTTATTATTTATAATTGTTCAGTTTTCTGGATTATTTGAAGAGGTTGACCAATAAAATACCAGAAAAAAGGATGTGAGGTTCATCTGATAGGAACACCAACCTCCCAAGAATTTCCTACAATGTCTCTTTCCCACTAAAGTAGTAGAGGATGGTATATGTTCCAAGTGATAAAGCTCCATTAATCATCTCAGAGTCACTGGACCACATGAAAACCCCAATACAGTAAATGAAATATAAGTTAGAAATAAAGTTTTGTTCCACTAAGCTATTGCAATACTGTGAGGTTTTTTTTTTGTTTGTTTTTTTTTGTTGTTGTTTAGCCTTAATTTACAGTATTATAAGAAAACTGAGATTGAAGTGGAAGTAGTCAACGTCAAACTTCTCCAAGTCCACACTGCTATGGAAATGTCTCAGATTGATAGAGGTGAAGGATTACCACAGGGATTAAGCAGTTCACAATCCGTTTCCATCCAAATGAAGTGTAGGGAAAAGACCTGCCTTCAGTCTTTCCTCTGAAGTATCTCACATTTGTTGTGTCCAGATTATGACCCCCAGAGAGAGAACACCACAGAGGCCCAGACTGTAATGAGCAAGGTTTAATCAGCATAATACATACATGTTAGGAACTCATCTCTGACCCCGCTGCAGTGAGGTAGAGAAGAGTTGTATCTCTTCTGTGGGGTAGGCTTTTCAAGGCATAACTACAAAGAGGCTCTTTGAAGCTCAGTTTTCTTATAAGAAAAAGCATGGGTGCAAGGACTTTTGCTCCCTCCCATTCTGCTAAGTCAGCTTTTTTCTTGTTCTTAGAGCAAGGCCACTGCTCCTGAGGTAGGCCATCTTTATCAGCCTGTACCAGCAGGTTGGCTGGGCTGAGCTAAATGACCTTGTGCTCCGAATCTCCTGGGTGGGAGAGGGGAGGGCCACTATCTTCCTGGGAAAACATTCTGCTAGGAAATTTCTTCTTGCCCCTTTGAGAATAAGGGGTGAGGGTCCTACAACAATCACCACAAAGTCTGGTCCTGCCCCACAGATCAGAAAGCCCATGTTAAAAATGCTTTGAACAATGCCTGGTGTGTATATAATCAGAGTTTTAAAAGCTCACTCTTATTATTCTCACACTTTATGAGAAGAGAAATGTTTGCTCATTTTATTTGGAATTTAAACATTGGTACCTTGAGTCCTGCCTAAAACAAAGTAGACATTCAATCAATATGTATTAAAAGAACTACTGAATGCAAATATTTGATGTTTCCCTCCTTGTTCTCTGGGTCTCTATTCTTGTTCCTTGTTAACATTTTAATTTTCCATGATCAGAATAAAGTAGACACTTTCCTTGACACACTCTATGTTTTTATTAGCATTGGCTTTCTTGCTTCATATTTCTGTCCACTGAAACCTCCTTTGTCATGTGGGGAAAAAAATGTTCATTCGGTTGACTCCATTATTCATTAAAACATAAAACAGCAGATTTTTAGTCGGAAACTTTGCACAGATGTTTAAAGCTGCAAGAACAAGGATGTAAGTTAAATGTGTGAGACAATATGAGTGACAAAACTTCCCAGTTACTTGCAGCTTTGCATGGACAGCATTAAATGGCTAATGCTTGCCCTCCTTTGGCTTCATGTTGGAAAACATGCGAACAGTATTTATGTTAACAGACTTTTAATAGGACAATGAATTCAGACACAATTGTGGTGTTTCGCCTCTGCTTACTGATTTGTATGCAGCATGAACATTTTCTTTTCATTATATATTTAGATTTTCAAGCCTATGAATCCCTTTCACTTCCCACATACAGGCTGTAAAGGTGGTTCCCTACTCTCACCCACTTGAGTCGCTTGTTGGGTGGCTTCATGCCTGTTCTCCAAGGAGTGCTAGTTAATTCTACAAATCCCGTTTTGTTTCTTGATTACTCCCACCTGCCGTAGTGGAGAATCTCATACAAACTCAGAAGAAATGAACATAAAATGTTAAAATCCCATATTACTAGACCTGTATCCCAATTCAATGAGCTTAGACTATTAAAACCCTTTTTACAGAGTATTCTGTACTTGGAATTTGACTGAAAATATTGGCTCCAGTATGATTATATTTTATTTAATGACAGGTTTATATTATTTCTGTCCAAGGGTTTTTTTTGGCATTTTGCTTCATCTATGGACATGAAACATCAAACATTGTAAATGTGGTATTTTAATAAACTCACTCCCTTTCCCCCACACATACAAACACTAGGAGGACTTTCCAGTCTGAACGTATTCATTTCTGATAATTCTCACTTATTGTTTTCATGATTGTTCCCTTGGTCTTTCCCTTTCCTTGAATTTTTAAAGAAGATTTATTTGTTTGTTTATTTATTTGTATGAATGTATATAGGTGCTTTCACAGCATGTGTGTTTGTGTGCCATGGATGTGCAGTGCTCACAGAGGCCAGAAACTGGAGTCATAAGCAGCTGTAAGCTGCTAGACGTGTTTGGCTAACCAATCCAGGGTCCTCTGGAAGAGTAGCCTGTGTTTTGCATTGCCCCGGGCCTCTTTTCTCTTCTTTAATCTTCCTAATTATAACGAGAATTATTTATGGTTTACTCCTGTTCTTCCTGAATGTCTTCCTTCTATTTCATTTTTTTTAAATTTCTTCACCAATTTCTATAATTTTTGCTCAATTCTAGACTGAAAACATAAGAAAACATGATAATTTGATCCTATCACAGCATGGCCAAGTTTTCAAACTGGCTTACATTTCACGTTGGTAAGACATATATATTTTGTGGGTGACTTTTACTATTAATCTTGCTGAATGCTTTAATAATCTATTATTAAAAATTTAATCATGATTAAATTTAATTTTTTTCACTTCTCTCCAGGGCCATTATTTTTCCCTTTATTTTTCTTACACCTTTTTCTTCCTCAGACTAAAGGCTATTATCAAATAGCTGGAGCACCTCTGTGTGTTAAAATGATTAGGAATGAAGCAAGAGGCACATGGAGCTGAGGAATATACTGACGGGAAGGCCTAATTTTACTGATTCCAGCTATAGGAAAGAAATTCATTGTAATGTGTATGATTCCTTGGTAACTCATTTTTAATTACTTATGGTGATCTTATTTACAATGTAGTATTTGAAGTAAAAATGACATTATATATAATAAGAAGGAAGAACTCTTATACCAAAGCTACCCTGCTTTAATAATAGAATTTTAAATATTTTTGAAGTTTCCAGTGTGAGTTTGATAATGGCATCATAAGCCTTGCTGCTCTCTAGAGTATAATATAAACAATGCATCTCTTTGTTTTGACTGCTGGTGGATAGAGATATATCCTACATATTCTTGTGTTACATAGTTTTCATATAATGTAATTTTTACTTGAGTTACTGATATTGATAAATGCATTAGTATATTCATTGCTTCAGCCAGGCCTCAGTGTGTACTTGAACAATTAATCAATGTCCACTCAACCTTCTCCTTAAGAATCTTTGGCAAAATAGAAAAGTTAGGGAGGAGCATATTGTGCTTTCATGTTTTGTTATTTTACCCCTATCCAAAGAAAATCTGAGAAGGCACCTCTTTCAGTCTTCCAGAGCAGGCAAATTCATTGTTTTCCTTACTTTACCCATGAATGGCGCTATGGTTATATCTAGAGTGCCCCCCAAGTGTCCGATAATAATAGCTTAGTTGTCAGCCTGTCACACCTTCAGAAAGTAGTGAAAATATCAGGAGATAGGCTTGGTAGAAGTGTTTGTGGGAAGCCCAGAGCCTTATGCCTTTCCTCTCCCTTTTCTTAGATGACATACTGAGAATATCTTTCTTCCTTCCCAATTTATTTCCATGGTGGCTTCAATGCAGACTCAATGTGACAAAGCCAAGCAATGCAGGAGTGCTACACTGGGAACCACAAAACAAAATAAGTATTGGTTTTTAAATTGTTTGTCTCCAGGCTTTTGTTATGGTAACTGGAAGCTGACCAGCACATATGGACCATGGTCTTAACACTCCTTGGCAGCATGTATGATCTGTAGTAGTGTTTCATACATCATGAGCACCCCAAAAATGAACTACTGAAGGAAAGCAGGGCAGCCAAAGCCCTAAAACAGATGTCCAGAAACTGCACTCCTCTCTGCTGTACTCAAAACAATAATCAGACTTACACAATTTCCTATTGCAACTCTTCACATAAAGTGTCTGAAATGTGTTTTATTTTGAGTTTTATAAATGTATGTATACATGGTATGTATACATACATTTAAATATATATGTATACATAAATACTCTAATACCACTAATTCTAAATTATAATCACATAATTAAATAGAAACTGATTTTTTTACTCTTTTTCTTTTCTTTTCTTTCTCTTTTTCTTTTTGGTTTTTGAGATAGGGTTTCTCTGAAGTTTTGGAGCATGTCCTGGAACTAGCTTTTGTAGACCAGGCTGGCTTCAAACTCACAGAGATCCACCTGCCTCTGTATCCCAAGTGCTGGGATTAAAGGTGTGTGTCACCATCGCCTGGCATGAACTGATTTCTTCATATTTGCTTCCTGTCTTAGAAATAGGTGAGGAAGGTTCTTCTGTTTATTTCTATATAAAAATGCTGCTTACAGAAAAATTAGAAGATTCTGAAGACGAAGTAAAAGAAAACAAGTATTAAGTCAAATGCCTGAAAATGAGGTATTAATAGAATATTTTCATATAAACAATTTAATATTTCTCACATCTTAAGGATATTCCTCTCATAACACCCTTATTCAGCACATATAAAAATAACTATTATTATAATGAGGAATAGTAGCTTAGATCTAAGATCTGGTTGTCTGCATAATGCTACCAGAAAAGCGGATCTCAGCTATTCATCCAACTTGCTAATGTCGTATTTACCTTTCTGTATAAGCATATATTTTAAAGAACTCACAATCCATGCTTCCTCATCCTTAGAGCTGACACATTCAAAGAAATAACAGTAGGAAAACAAATGTACCCTCTGGGAAAAAATATCTATGGCTACTCTGATGTTTGTTTTGAGTTTGTTTTTCTATCAAGGGATTTTTGTCTGTAGAGAAAATAAATAAGTCTATGGGCTGTCATTTCTCCTTCGATTCAAAACAGTTAATGACATCTATCTTTAAAACATGCTGTTAGGTTCAAGCCTGAGCTTATATGTGGTATATTTGATAAACTCTGGCATTCAAATATATAGTGCAGTGTTCTGTGATTTAAAACTACATAAAATGCCAGTGATATAGAGTCTGTAGAGGGTGAGTTAAGCCCTGAACTTTAAACAAGAGGTAGATTTTACATGATAAGTCAAATTTTCACAAGCAGAAATATGAAGAAATAAGCATTCCCACCACAGGGAAAAATAATATGGAATGCATATTATATACATCAGAGTACATGTGTATGAAGAATTTAAGGTCCCTTGTCTCTCAGGTACAAAAACACAGGGTCTGATACAAAGTCTCATAATAACCATTAGATACTGATGGCATCATTAATGCATGCTCAGAAACAGTGAACTCAGGTGCCCAAATACTAAGAACATCTCTGCCATTCCTTACTGCTATATTTCTTTTCACATATTTGCAGAACTCACCTTTGTCCTCTCCACATGATTTTCCATGGTTCTAGGATTTTTCTTTCCATATATTGCATTTTATTTATGTTGTATTTGAACATGCATGTCACGCTACAGTTTCTTTCCTTCACTGTCTGTGTCTCAGGGATAAAACTCTGATCTTCAGGATTGATGTAGAGTGCCTTTACCCAGTGACTCACCTTACCAAGTGTGGAAGTTTGAGGAAGAATGGCCCCCAATAAGCTCACATTGGTCCCCACTGATTGGAACTATTTAGGAAGAATTAGGAAATGTAACATTGATGGACTTGTGCCCTGGGGGTGGGCTTTGAGGTTTCTAAGACTAGTACCATTTTGAAGACCTCTCTCTGTCTCCTGCTTGTGGGCTGAGATGTAAACTCTCAGCCATTCACACTACCACGCTTTCTGTCCTCATGACCTCTAAAGCCCTGGAATTTGGAGTTTACTCCACATTAAACGCCTTCTTCTATAAGTTGCCTTGGCAGTGGTGTTTGATCATGGCAACCAAAAAGTAACTAATACATCAGGCCTCAAGGGTTTCTTGATCTTTTCTTAAACGATTGGCCATATTGGGCCTATTTTCTCTTTGTCATTGACCATTCCGGTATTCATAAGGTATCAGATCTTGTCCTAGAAATTTTCCTAAAAGATAAAAATCAGCCTGAAGAAAAATAGTTTCTTTTAGTATCATTTGGGCCACCAGTAAGGATGAAAGGAAAAAAAAAGGAAGGAAGGGAGGCTTTGATTCTTTTATAGATTGAATCTGAAGTATCCCTCAAATATGTGTGCATTTGATCATTTGGTCCTCAAGCTGATGATGCTATTTTAGGGGTTGTGAAACCTTTAGGAGATGGAGACTAACAAAAAGACACAAGTGATTAAGGGGCATGACTTTGGAGCTATGGTTCAATCTCATTTCCAACTGACCTTTCTCGTTTTCCAGGTGAACACTGTATCACAGATGCTTCTGCTGTCATTAGCAAGTCACCAGCTACTGTGCCATTCCCCCTACAGTGGACTGTACCAAAGGCTAAGCCATAATAAACCTCTACTCTTTAAAGTTACTTCAGTGAGGTATTCTATCACAGGAATAAGACACGTCATTAACTCAAGTTTCTTCAGAAATTAGCATATCCTCATACGTTTATGTGTGCAATAATGTTGATTACCTTGCTTCCATGAGATATAGCAAAATAAGTATGCACAAGGATATATTCAAGGGTAATATAACTCCAGCTCGAACAGTTACTTGGGTTTATATCAAAAAGACTTTAAATCAAATACTATAAATTCACATTTAATTTTTTATATGAAGAGGAAGCACTGAAATAATAAACAAAACACTATTGGTGGCTTCTGTAGGTGGGTTCATATGGAAGTAAAATCATGGGCTAGATCAAAAGATAATGCGGCATACAAATGAGAAGCAAAGTTCCAGGGTCCTTGCTCTGAGATTAGAACAAAGAATGGCCACTGTGAGTTTGCCAGCTGGTCTTAGAGGTTGATTTTCCATAAAAGAGTGAGATCATTGAGAGGTATTATGCAGTAATTTTTCAAGGCTAGGTTTATCATACTTCTACTAAATTAAGAAGACTTGGAGTGATCAAAATAAATTTCTATCATCTTCATTCACAGCTATAGGCTTGTGATTTTGCATGCCAAAGTAATTAGTAACTGTCCAAAATTATTTCTTAGAAAATAATTAGAAATATGTAGGACTTAGAGAACAGTTTAACATAATGTACTGTTATCTGCAATCAATAGACCTAAAAGGAAAGATACATTATAGAGGCAAATTAGTTTCTGAAATACAGAGTTTGAAATTTTGTAAAATAAAACCAAAATAAGACATAAATAAGTAAAAATGAAAACCTGAATTTAAGAATGGGGAGGGTGTAGAGGATGATAGAGGTGAGAGGGAGAAGAGACCACAGGGTACAAGAGTGAACAAAATGCATAAAGTTCTTGAAGAAGATTACAAAGAGCAAATTTAGTCAATACAACAGAGAAATAAGCTTAATTTGGCTTTATCAGTCAAGTCTACAGGTGTTATTCACCCTTCCCTTCAAAAACTTCCCTTTAAAGGAGTAGAAAGCTGCTTAGCTGTTTGCTGTGTTTTTGTTGTTCTACAGGGTCTGAGTTTCATTGCAAGCACCCATTGTTAATTCACAGTTGAACTCGAGGTTCAGGGCATCCTAAGCCATCTTCTATTCTCTACAGGCACCCTTAGATACATGGCATATACTGACACAGACATATGCCCATACAAATAACTACAACCAAAAAAAATTAAGTAAATATCTTAAACCATTGAAAGTGATAGTTTGGTCTGCAATGTCTACCATAGAACTCTGAAATAATATTTTAGAAGGAAGTCCATGGGCTAATAATTGCTTAATATTCAGTATGAAATCCTGCTAAATCTTACTGCTTTTTTTGGATCAAAAATACTGTCTCCATGGTGAATATCATTTAGGGTATTTCTTCTTAGGGTAATTCAATAGAATTACCTTTATATTGCAGTCAGGTGTATTGGTTGGTTGGTTGGTTTTCCAGACAGGTAGTCAAGCTGTTTTAGAACTCACTATGTAGATCAGACTGTCTTAAAACCCATAGAGATCCACCTTGCTGGGATTAAAAGTATGTGCCACTGTACTAGACTTATGTTGTACTCTTTTAAAGTGACCTGGAGCAGTGAAAAGTAGTTTAACTTCATTTGTTTGTATGCTTGTTTGTTTTCATATCTGTGGCCTAAATGCTCATCCTTCTTTGGTGTCCTAAAGTGAGGAAAGAAGAACATTATATTTTTAATAGTATTTAAAATGGGTCACAAGGTCTCTACAGAAAAATGTACTACCTATATTGCATCATTAAAGAATTCTTGAAATGTGCTTTAAGAGAGAAAACTCATTACCATCACTGATAGTCAGCCTATAGAAACAAGAAAGAAAAATGAAGTATCATAACACACCAAAGGATGACTATAATAAATTGGTACAAAGGTAGCTTAATACCAAATATGTCATGTAGTAGAGCAGCTTCAAGAAACTCATCCTAAAAGACAAGCATGAATTTATATGAAGATAATTTTGATTATACTTTTTCAATTAACCGGACGATTGCCTAGGTTCTCAGAACTAAGTACAATTTTCCTCTTGTAGAGTAGTTCTTAGCTCTAAATAGAGAGCTGTTCGTGACTGCCAAGGCTTGTGTGCCACTGTAGCACCCTTAGGGCTAGGGTGCCTTGCTGGTCCACCCTGTGGCTCATAGCCATCATATCTCCATAGATTTCTTGTTTGTTTTCCTCCATTGGATGCTTGCTGACTTCTGGTACCATGAATGCTAGTTGTCAGGGAGGAGGCATTCAGGTCAGTTCCTACTCAAGGGCCATGGACTTACCTTATATCTGTGCAAGGTGGGAGACAACCAAACCAATAGCAATAGCCTGTAATGTTTTAGCACTCTCTTGGGCAACCCCATTCAGCAGCTCAGATGGCTTCTCATGCCTAGTATTGGGACATTTACACACAAAGAACTACAAACAACTAAGGAATGCTAATAACATTGGGAAAAACTAGTCTTCCCTAAGGAAAAGGGTGTCAATTTTTATTTGATGCCAAATGTGTATGTGTGTGTGTGTGTGTGTGTGTGTGTGTGTGTGTGTGTGTGTACATTGTACAATTGTACAGACAGAGAAAGTGATATTTAGGAATGTGTGTGTGTGTATGTGTGTGTGTGTGTGTGTGTGTGTGTGTAAAAACAATTAATAATAAAAGGCCATGAATTTGAAAAAGTTGGGGGGAATGTGCTAGTAGGAATAAAGGGAAGGAGAAATGATGTAATTATATTATTACCTCAAAAATAAAAGAAATACTTAAATGTTTATATAATTGAAATAATTGTAAGCCTATATTTTAATTAATTTATTAAAAATTATCTTTTCTACTTTTACATACCAATCTCAGTTCCCACTCCCTTCCTACCTCTCACTCTTTCCACCTTCTCTTCCACCCCATCCTCCATCATCAGAGAGGGTAAGGTTTCCCATGGGAAGTCATCAAGGACTAACACATTGCTTTGAGGCAGGAACGAGGCCCTCCATACTACATCTTGACTGATTAAGTTATCCCCCCAAAGAGAATGGGTCATAAAATGCCAATACGAGCAGTAGAGATAAATCCTGGTCTCACTGCCAGTGGCCCCACAGTCTGCCACAGCCATACAACTGTCAACCACATTCAGAGGGGCAAGTTTGGTCCTATGCTGGTTTCCCCACTGTCAGTCCCGAGCCAGTGAGTTCCCATTAGTTCACTGCTAATGTAACCTGCTTCAGTGGGTATCCCCATCAGGGTCTTGATCCCTTTGCTCATGTTATCGCTCCCCTCTCTCTTTGACTGGACTTTGGGAGCTCAGTCTAGTGCTTCACTGTGGATTTCTGCATCTGCTTCCATCAGTTGCTGGATGAAGGTTCTATGATGACATTTACGATAGTCATCAATCTGACTAGAGGGCAAGACACCCTCTCCACAATTGCTTAGGGTCTAGCTGGGGTCATCCTTGCAGATTACTGGATTTCTCTAGTGCCAGGTTTCTTGCTGGTCCCATAATGGCTCCCTCAACCAAGATATCTCTTTCCTTGCTCTCCTTCTCTGTCCTTCTCCCATCAGTATCATCCCATACCCTCAAGTTCTCCTCCCCCCTTCCCTTCTCCCCTCCTTTCCCTTTTGCTCTGCCACTTCCCCCCACCCTTATGCTCCCAGTTTTCT
This sequence comes from Ondatra zibethicus, assembly GCA_004026605.1. Taxonomy (NCBI): domain Eukaryota; kingdom Metazoa; phylum Chordata; class Mammalia; order Rodentia; family Cricetidae; genus Ondatra; species Ondatra zibethicus. The sequence goes on along the minus strand of PVIU01013415.1, from coordinate 7,454 downwards.
CAGGAGATCTTTTCTATTTCTTTTTTCCATTGGAATAATGTATTTTAATAGTAAGTCTATTTTAAAAGAAAAAACATGCATATATTATATAAATACATACTTTCTTTAACCTACAGAAAATTCAGTTTCCTATATACTCAGGTGATATTGTTTTTCTCTTGATTATGTTATACATTATTGTGTATCACATAATAATACATCCAAGCATTTCACATTATTCTTTATGTAAATGCCGATATGGAACTAACTGCATTAAAATTACCCTGGAGTCCCACTAGAAACTTTTCAAATCAGCATTTCTGAATACACAGTAAAAGAATCTGTGATTAACTAAATACCCAAGTGATCTTAGGCACATGGCTTCTTGAGAAACACTCTATCAGTTTTTTGCTTACCCTTAAAAGGCATAACTGCTACTTTCATTAAAAAGTCCAGGACAAGTTATGACTAGGTTATTCCCTAGCTCCTATCCTGTGATGGTTTAAAAGATGTAGAAAACATTATTTTTTCTCCCCAAGTTCCTACATTACCTTTCTGTTTTTTTATAATAAGCCAATAAATAAGAAGAAAATCCTTAGTACAGGGAGAAATTCTCAGAAATATTGCTTGGCATTTTTAGACTTTCATTTCGACAAGCAATTTTGAAAAACCACTTAGTTCCCAAAAGTGGTTGACAATTAGCTTATGCACTGTGGCGGTGGATATAAATGATAAGAGTTTCATATACAAAGTATTTTAATATGTAATTCTTCCCAAGCCTTTGGAAAAAATGTCTGTCATAAAGAATGGTTGATGCACTTTAAACACTTTGCTTCATAAAAAAGGTGACATTTTTCATTAGTTTAAGATTTATACACCAAAGTATCTGTCACAATAATAATAAAATCTGACAGTGCAGATCATCTAGGTTTTCAAGAGAACAGGTAATATGTTCTTTAGAAGATATTATAATTTGTTCAAACCAGAAATTTTTTTTGAAAAATGTAGCTCAGCATGGGAGCTAAAGAAGTTCATATTCCATCATTTCAGGATATGTATTTTAATAATGTTTATGTCATGACAACCATTATGGTTGGTATTTTGCACATAAGAATGAATATGTTATTATTTTATCATAGACTCCTTTGGCTATCAACGTTCCACAAAGGGTTGGTGCCAATCAGTTTGAATGTGTATACAAAACAGATTGCCTTAGGTATAAATTTGAGCATAATAACTGTGGATTTTTCTGGGCTTTGGAGCTTTAGTGTGTAATGATATAAAGCTCCAAAAGCTAAAAAATACCCAAAACCTAAGTACAATATTAACCCCAAACAAAGAATTCCTCCTCAAAAAGAAATTATAAAAATAAACCCACATATTTTAATTCATCCCAGCCATCATCTTTCTGTAACGCACCAGTGTTCCCAACATTTAAAATAGTGCCTCCCACCAGCCTGAGTGCCTCAATTGAATGGCCAGATTTTTTTCCATTGGCCTTTGGGATCTCAGTTTTCTAGGTTAGAGTTTCCCATTGCTAAATAAATGAAGAAAAATAGAATTGAAAGAGAAAGTAAAACACCATTAAAACAAAAATACTCTGTAAGTGAATTGTGAAGCTATTACTAAAACTTTAAATAAAAATTTCTGTGGCAGAAAAATCACATTCTAGATTTCATTTGCATGGACAATCTCAGCTATTCCAACCAAGTTATAATGATATTAAGTAAAAAGAAAATAAATGGGATCTCTTAGCTAAGTCACTAATATTTAGATAATAATTATATCTTGAGTGAATCAATATGACTCCTTGCATGCCATATATGTTTCCAAGAAGTAGCAAGGTTGTGGGAGTCTAGTTCTCTCAAACTTCATTTCATGTACATGAATGTTGTGTTGATGAAGTGTCAACTGCCTATTTTAATGTCTTTACCTAAAGAAACCTTCAGAATTGCCATTGTTGCTATTCCCTAAGCTACATTTTGTTGTCAAATTCTATTTTACATGAACACTACATAAATTTATAGTAGCACTCTTAGGGGAAGACACTCATCCTCTCTGCAGTTCAGGAAGGATTAATCATTGAGAGTATAATGTAAAAAGTATAGCATTTCATAACATAACTAAAATAGTGGTACATAAACAGTGTCAAGAACTTCCAGAAAAAAAGAAAGAAGATCTCTACTATGGAAAGTTACACTGGAAATGAAAGCATCCTCAATAGAGAGAGTCCCTAAGGAAATTTTATTTGAGAATACAGAACCAGCCATCTTTTATAATCTCTAAATGTCTAGAGAAAGCAGGCACACTGATTCTTAACAGTTTTAGATCAGCTTGTCTTCTATATTCCAGTTCCCACTTTTATCAGCTTTATAGGTTTATAATTATATAATTCTATTGACATGTTGCCCTTAAAATGAGGTGAACATATTTTCTAAAGTCTTCAAAGTTTCTGGTTTTAAGACATCTAGGATATCATATGCTCCAAGCACTAAAGAACTCACAAGCAACTCTATAATTTAGCATGTGAACAATTCTATATTAAAGAAACAGAAAAGTGAAGCAAAACACTGCATTTTCTTAAAAGTATACATGTATGGGAACATATGTATAGCCTTGAAGATCTACTCAGAAAGACTGTACATTACTAGTACTGGTAACTAAGTTAAGAAATAAAATATTAGGACAGAGATGAGGAACAAGTATTTCATAACTTCTGTGCTTCTTCACACTTAGATAATAAGAACTCATAAACCACTCCATTTCACTCATAATGAATTTATCTATTTGAGTAATAAAAGGCATAAACCTTCCACTGACCATGAAGATCACTAGGAGCATAACTTCTTAACACCCAAAACCATATTGAATATTGCTGGTTGCTAAGCCAGAGAAAATTCTCTATAAATATTTATTACATCAGCTAAAATTACCATATTGTAGTACATAACAAAGTTTATTCATAGTTTATGAACTGAGATTATACAGTTTGTCTCCTCTACCCAAAGGGGGCCACAAGTACAATCCCAATAGGTAACTGAAAGGACAGAAAAGCAAGATATTGGAGATCACTCCTGTATACTTCAACTTCATAAACAGATTTTCCCAACTAGTGGCAAAAAATCAGGTCTGCATGAATGGCATCCCCCATTAGTCAAGGTAGCAACTCTGAATGGTATGGCTGCCACTTCCCTTGGAAGAGAACATCCAATTTGTTTCATGCCTTTGTTCGGTGCTTTTGGCTAATTCTCATTATTCTAAGTCACTTTATTGTATATCCTGAAATATCACCTGGCTCTTCTCTGAGATTATGAGCTCCCTGAGAAAATTTACCATTTTTTTATTCCTTTCAGCATGGGGCATGACATATTGTAGGTACTCAATAAATTTAATAAGTAAATGAACAGCTCTTGGGATGCCTGGAAATATTTAATCAAAAGTCTACAGGAGATTTATACTATACTCTATTCTGATTATTTCTCGCAGTAAAATGAAACTGTGGATCTTTATAGCAATAATTTATTCACTTTACATTAGTCATTTCCATAGATGACTAGATCAGTATGTTTAATACCTTAGTTTTGTTTTCCTTTGACTTTGATGTCACACTTAGAGATACTTTTAGAAGTGAGCTATTTAGAAGCCAATATTCAGTATCAGGGTGTTTAAAGTCAAAATATATTTTCAAGGATTTAATCAAATAATGAATGCTAAAGACTGAGATGTTTCCAAAGACAATTATAATTTTCCCTCTGAAATATATAAATCAACATTTTAATATAGTTAAGAATTTTGTTCTAATTATGCCCACTCATTTCGCTTGTTATTTGTAGTAATGATTGTACTGACTCTTTATGCTTTTGAAATATTAGTCTCTAAATTCAGATACAAAATGATTTCCATCTATAATACAAAAACTAAATGAGCTTACAGTGTAGTAAACAACCAACTAGAAAGAGATACATATGCATGGACCACACTGTCCTGAACTCATCTCAGAAGTGCCAAAACCATTAATCAACACATAGGAACTGGCCTGGTTTGAAATGACATGCAGACCATATAATTTGATGCTGATAGAGGCAGCCAGAGCCCAGGTAAGATGACCATGTCTAAATTAAAAACAAGCATTCCATGATGAGGACTGGAAGAAACCCAAGTCAAAGCTGCCATGGGTGACTGATCAAAACTCGACCCAAATGGAAATTTGTTTGAAATTCACTGGGGCATTACATAACTGCAAATTTGGTTTCACATGTCTGAACTGAAGATGCTCCATCTGCTACATGAGACGTTACAGGGAAGACATGAACTTAAACCCCATCAAGAAACACATCCTGCTGGACTGTTTCCCTCTTTTATTCATTTTAACTCTTATTTTGATTTTTGAATCTTCACTCTTTTAAATAAATATCTCCTAATGGTCATTCTTTAGGTTTTGTTTTTGAGGTTACTTCATTGAAGTGTGTGGTTACTCTGTTTTTGTACTCATTCTATTATGTGTCTCTAATACTCAGCCTGTGGAAAATCTGTATGTTTTTGTTCTCTCTTCCATATCACCTTCTCCGTTGATCCTTAACTATAACTTTCTATAGCTTCAATTATCTTTAATCTCTTTTGATTATAGCAATGTCCTGAATTTCCTCTTCCATATATTTTCCCTCCTTATATTTTTCTTGGTTCATTTAATGTTACTCCATATCCATGCTTAGGTTACTTCCCTTCCATTCGTATATTTATTAACTAATATTTTAGTATAGACCAACAATCCTTCTCCTTTTACCATCCAACAGTTATGGAAGCTAAATGGTGGACTATTTTAAATATTACAATATTTACATACTGGGCATATCCATTTGTGGTTTGTGGTTGCTTCTGTAGTTAAGAGGTGATGGTAAGCATGTGGACTTAGTATTTAGTGAATGAATTTATTTGCCAGTCCACTTGGATATGAATGGCACTTCAACTTTACTACAGTCTAATCGTACTTGAACATTGCAAATATTCCAATTGACAGAATATAGCTTTTAAAAATATCTAATCAGTGAAATATCCCAAGATATACAAATCCAATTCAGAAACACAAGAAACATAATAAATCAAGGCACTAAAGCCACCCTAAAAAAAATCAGTTTCACAGTAATGGATTGCGATGAAACTCAATTAGATGAAATCCCAATGAAAGAATTCAGAAGAGTAATTTTCACAGGGCCCTGCCCCTAAATGAAGAAATGTAAGAAATCAACAACTGTCGAGAGACACAAAATTATTCTTCTCAAAGAATTAACCCCTTATTGTTCATGTAATAACAAGTGAGCAATCCTAAAAATATATATACAAACAACACTAAATGGCCTCATAAGTTTTTAATTATGTATTTCTTCATATATTCTCTTATGCATTTATGAATGTTCATATATATTTACATGTATTTAACAATAATAATTAAAGAGAAGTATCATAGTTATGGTAGAGCGTAGGGCATGTATACATGGGATTGGAGGGAGAAGAAGCTTGTTCCAATACTGAGGGGACCTAAGAGGTGAGTGAACAGTCACATGGTGGGATGCCCCACTCTCAGGCCCTCCCCAGTGGTACAAAACCCAGACTTCTCCCCAAATCCCTTGGCTTTTCTAGCCAGTCAGCTGGGAGTTTCCTGCAGCTAGGATACCCCCAAACCCAACCCCACCCAGCTGCCATCCAAACTACTAGCCACACTCTACCCCCAAATCTGTCTATCCTCCTGCAGCCTCCGTAGAACTCTGAAACAGAGCTTGCTCCAATACTGAGGGGACTTAAGAGGTGAGTGAACAGCCATACAGTAGGATGCCCCACTCTCTAGGACCTTCCCAGTGGGACAAAACCTGAAGCCCCTTTCTGAACTCCCTTGACTTTTCTAGCCAGCCAGCAGGGAGTTTCCTGTGGCTAGGATTCCCCCAAACCTAGATGCATCCAACTGCCACCCAAACTACTACCACACCCCATCCCCAAAAACCACCTATCCTTCTGCAACCTCAGTGGAACTCCGCACCTTGCTCCAATACTGAGGGGAGTTAAGAGGGACCAAGAGCTTGCTACAACACTGAGGAGATGAAGAGAGAAGACCAAGAGAGCAGCTGTAGAGACCTCAGGCGCTTTCTGAGACAGACAATGACAGTACAGAGCAGACCAAGAAAAACTCCCAATCAGACAGCCACAACAAGGATTGGACCAAGACGCAAAGATGCTGCCAGCCTCATTTGAAGGAAGAGATAGGTAGGCGCCAATGCAAGAATCCCTCCAACAACCTAGAAAGCAACATGGTAACACCAGAACCCAGTTGTCACACAAAAGGAAGACTTTATCATCCTATCCCAGGAGAAGTAGAAGAAAACAACTATAGACATAACATTGTGAAAATGATGGAGACCTTTAAAGAAGAAATAAAAACTCCCTTAAAGAAATGGAGGAGAGCACAAAAAAATTGCAAGAAATTAATAAATCCTTCAAAGAAACCCAAGAAAAAACAATCAAATAGGTGAAGGAAATAGTTCAAGGCTTGAAGACTGAAATAGAGGTAATAAAGAAAACACAAACTGAGGGAATTCTGGATATGAAAAATCCAGGTAAATAAACAGGAACTACAGAGACAAGTATGACCAACAGAATACAAGAGATAGAAGAAAGAATCTCAGGCACTGAGGTACTATAGAGTAAATAGATTCATTGGTCAAAGAAAACATTAAATCCAACAAATTCTTAACACAAAACATCCAGGAAATCTGGGACACCATGAAAAGACCAAACCTAAGAATAATAGGGGTAGAAGAAGGAGAAGAATTCCAGCTCAAAGGCTCAGAAAATATATTCGACAAAATTATAGAAGAAAACTTTCCCAACCTAAAGAATGCTATCCCTATGAAGGCATAAAAAGCTTACAGAACACCAATTAAACTGGATCAAAAAAAATCCCCTCACCATATAATAATCAAAACACAAAACATACAGAATAAAGAAAGAATATTAAGAGCTACAAAGGAAAAAAATCAAGTAACATATAAAAGTAAACTTATCAGAATTACACCTGACTTCTCAATGGAAACCATGAAAGCCAGTAGGTCCTGGATATATGTGCTGCAGACACTAAGAGACATGGAGGCAAGCCCATACTACTATACCCAGCAAAGCTTTCATTCACTATCAATGGAGAAAACAAGATAATTCCATGACAAAAACAGATTTAAACAATATGTATCCACAAACCCAGGCTTACAGAAAGTACTAGAAGGAAAACCCCAACCCAAGGAAGCTAACTGCACACACAAAAGCACAGGCATCTGATAAGCCCCCATTAGCATAACCCAAAGAAGAGAAACACACAAACACTACTACCGAAAAATAACCTGAATTAACAACCACTGGTCATTAATATCACTTAATATCAATGGACTCAATTCACCTATAAGAAGACACAGACTAAGAGAATGGATATGAAA
>PVIU01013414.1:33938-56161 GCA_004026605.1 Ondatra zibethicus | reverse complement strand
TAACACCATCAACCATAACCCTAGTGAGGGTGTTGGGGCAGTGCCTGTGGGTGTAACACCATCAATCATAACCCTAGTGAGGGTGGTGGGGCAGTGCCTGTGGGTGTAACACTATCAACCATAACCCTAGTGAGGGTGGTGGGGCAGTGTATTTGCATGGCAACTAGGTTGAAGGGAGCAGCCCTGATGGAGGAGATTAGTGGCCTTGTGAGGAGAGACCAGAGAACTACCAGCTCTTTCCACCAAATGAGGGTGAAATCAGAAACTAGACAACAACTGCTCAGAGCAGGGTCCTCTCCACACCCGGTGATACTGGCACCTTGATCTCACCGTCCATTCTCCAGAACACCTAGGACTAAATACAGACCAGTCTATGGAACTTAGAATAGCAGCTGAGACTGAGGCTGACAGGGAGTCATGCCCCCTTGAGCTTTCCTGAGTGATCCACCCAATGCTATTGCCTCTATTGCCCCATTTTTGCCATGCAACAATCCACTCCAACTCTGCCCTCAGAAAATTTAACTCAATTTACTAACATTCAAATTCTAATTGGGATAAAAGCAAGCTGAGAGGGGAAAAAAATCAAGTCAAATGTCAGGAAATACAGGGGGGTGGTGGGAGGCAGGAAGCAATTGAAGGTAGATTGGGTTAAAATGGCCTATGAAGGTCAGACAGTGAGGTGAGGACATGTGGCAGAACTGGGTCCCCTGACTTGTTAAACACGATCAAGAATGTGACTCCAAATGTTGAAGGGGAACAATGAGCCTGTTGCTCAGAGCATGTTCTGGGAATGAGGATGACATAACTTTCTCCAACTTGTCTTCTGACGTGAGATGTTGGGAAACAGAGAGCAACGTTCTCACGATGCCACCAAGTGACCATATTGGGCTGTCTCCTAGCATCCTTGACTGTAGGCAGATAGTTCTGCACTAGAATGGACCATTAGTAGCAATTCATCGTGCGGGGATTGGATGGGAAGGCGGTTAGAGTGTGGGTAAATGGCACTGGAAATGCCTCTGTCAATATATGGTTTTCTTCTCTATTGAGTTCTGGAGGTTGTGGATGGTTTCTGGAGCTCTGTTTCATGTCACCAAGATGCACACAGCAGTCTTTGGTAGAGCCCTCTTGCTGCTCTGTGTTGATCTTCATGCCACCCCTCTGTCAGAAATAGATTTGTGTGTGCCACCCAGAACCTGTGTAGAATGTGGTCTCAGCGAAGCAGAGACAAGAGGTGGGGTAGGGCTCTCAGAATTGGGTCAGTGAGGCTCTTGCCTCACCCAGCCATCATGAGAATGGGTCATTATGAAGTGAGGTACCACTCTTTGCTATGAATTAAAAGCAATACACAGCTCTTAGCAGAAGCCCCTGTGATCTTGGACTTTGCAGTCTCCAGACACGTGAGCCAAATAAACCTCTGTTTTTTAAAAACCACTGAGTCTCAGGTATTCTGTTATAGCAACAGGAATGGATTAAGGTAATTGGCCCCATCTACCCATCTAGTAAGTAGTAAGCTTGGTTCTAAGTTGTGGTGGTTTGACGCTGAAATGTGTCCATAGGTTCATGTGTTGATGGCTTGTTTCCCAGCTAGTGGTACTACATTGGGAGATTGTGGGGGTTTTAGGGGGTGGGTCATAGCAGGTAGAAGTAGAGTCTCCTATCACATGATCCCTCTGCCAGGAATTCCACTGCTCCTTCCCTGACAACGGTGGGCAGGAACTCCATCCGCAATCAAGAACCAGAAGGACCATTTCTTCCCTTACATTGTTTCCATCAGGTGTTCTGGTCACAGTGACACGGGAGTCATTTACACACAAGCCCAGAGCCTTGGTCTGACCCTTCTGTGTCTCCTCAGTGCTGTTCCTCCAGATGAGCAGGCCTGATGGAGGGCTTTACTCATCTTGCAAGATGGCGGCTGCACCTCCTCCTCCATCAGTCCCTTCAGCCCTGCGAACTACCGAACAGCCTGTTCTTAGGCCTGGAAGGCAACCAGGCTGAATTTCAATGTTTCCTAACCAGGCGTTACCCTCTCACCCCTGCCTTTGTTTGTAGCTTTCTACGTTTCCAGACCCAAGCCCCTGATTGAAGGAGGGCTGCTGCCAAGCACAGCGGGCACAGGGAAAGTCCAGAGCAGCCAGTCATCCAGGTGTTGGGAAGACCCAGCCAGGGGTCATCCACGGTCAGTGTATGGTCCTCTGATTGGCTCAGAACTACTCCCCCCTTATCTGTGGAGCCTTCCTCTTGAGGACAGGCAATGAGGGGGAGGCTGAGGCCAAGGGACTGGGCCAAACATTTGGAAGCGCTTGCCTTGCAAAGACAAAGCCAAGAAAGCAGATTCAAACATTTCTTCTACCCACACAATTCGGGAAAGCTTAGCTTGGAATTTCCTAATTTTTATGCTTAATTAAGATAAAGGGGTCTCCGAGCATGTGCAGACGAACTTCGGTTTGGACTACAGAGGCAGGTCTCACCATGGACCCTGGCACCCAGAAGCTGGTAGAAACAAGGGGGATCCAGGGGAAATGTCTTCTCTCCTACAGCCTGTATGGAGTGTGCTCAGGGGACCTTGGGAAAGCTACTTCTTGCCTCATCCACGCTACTGCCATCTTTTAGCGTGACGAAGCTTCTCCGTGAAGGATCCGGGCCCAGACGAGGAGTTCAAAGTCCAAGGCCGAGATTAGGGACCTGCCATTCCTCTCTGAGAACACCTTCCATTTTGCAAATCACAGCTGTTTAAACGGAAGTTTGGTGCTGGGGCTATGGCTCAGTTGGTAGAGTGCTTGCCTAATATGCACAAGGCCCTGGGTTTGAACCCCAGCATGTGAAGTAGCACTGGAGGAACACAGCAATCCTGTAATCCTGGGGAGCAGAGGTCCTCAGTCACAGTGAATTCAAGGCCAACCTGGGACACATGAGACCCTGCCTTTAAAAACATAGAGCAAGTCTGTTTTCTGAGCCTCCTTGTCTGAATCCGTCATCCTATTTCTGTTGGCCTTCCGTGGTTGCAGATGTGGAAACTGAGGCACAGAAAATTTTGTGACAGCTCTTGGGAGAAGAGGCAGAGCTTCTTATCTCTAGATCACTCTGTCCTTCCCTGACTTCTCTAGGATGCTGTGGGAAGTTCAGTGCATCCTACTGCCCAACCCTCTCAAAGGATCAACTTTAAGGAAGGGACTTAAAGTTACCCAGCTCCAGTCGCATGGGGCAGTCATTACTTTTGAGTCTGACAAGACAGGAAGGCTGTGGAAGGTCAGCATGAGCCACTGCAGGGTGATTGGGCTGCTCTAGTATCCGCCACCTCTGAACCATGCCCAGCGTGCAACTGTGCCGCCTGATGATCTGAAAGCACCTCCCTCCTCTGATTCTTTTCTCTCTCTACCCCCAACACATGCCAACCCACACAGAAGTCAGGGCACTAGAGACCCTCAGAGAGGCAGCCAGTGAACTAGTCTCCAAAGCTACGCCTGCTTCGAACCATATGGTGTTTTCTTACAAACAAGTCTGATCGCCAGCATTTGAAAGTTGGAGCCGTCACACACACATCTGCATTTCTGGCTGCTTTTGAGACTTGGAAGGTTTGATATCAGCAGACCTGCACGCTGTTCTGCTCAGCAGCCAGGCTGATGCCGAGCCAGTCTGGTCCACCCTGGTTTTATCTCCAGGTCACTCGCTTGAGCCCTGGAGTTTGTCATGCGATCTGAGGACAGCTGGGGAAGCATGGTAGAGACTCCCTCATCTAGCCACCTTGTCTGAGTCCACATTGCCGTCCTGGGCATCCCCTCACAATCCCAGGTGTGCAGTTGGCAGAGAGCTGCTGTCTGTCGATAAATCTATCAAAACCTGTCCTGAGTATTTGATGGTGACAGTCCCTTTTGGGGTTACCCATCTTATATGCACATCCTAGTGATCTAAAAGCAATCCTGCCTGGACTTAGGTGGAAGAGGAGGTAGGTAGGCATGTCATGCCAAGGGCACACAGGGCTGGGACTGGGAAGGCCATCTCACTAGGATCTTAGCAGCAGCTTTCTTCTAACTAGGCAACCAGCGTGTGTGGAGGGGTTATAATTTGAGCTTTTGGATTCCACTATTCACTGAATGTCTATGCAAGGTGAGCTTACAGAACAGCAAATTGAGCCTGGCTCTTAGAAGCTGAATTCTGGGTTTTCCATCATCAGTCTGTCTGCCCCTTGCCTAGGCAGGTAGGCTCTGCCCCTCCCAGGGGTCGTATATTCAACCACATACCACTACCGCCTTAGTGGTGAAATCTTCCTGAGCGGACAGTGTTGTCCAGCCTCACTCCACAGTTCAGGTTCGGGACCTTTTTTTTTTTTCTGCATTCCTTATCCAGGAATGTCCTTTTCCCTATGAGCTACAGAATCTTGGCTTTTCTGGTCACAGGTCTGTGTCTCTGGAGAGTCAGCCCACAGGAACTCTGCTGTTCCCTTGACTCTCAGAACTGTTATCACTGCAGCTCGGTCACCTGCCCTCCTTATTGCTCCACTGTCAGTCTTCTCTATAGAGTCTCTTCCTTGTGGTGCAGACCTGAACCTGACAGTCAACGCAGTGTCAACTGGGTGAGACTGCCTGGCATACAAAAGATGCTTCAAACTTTATGTCAATATGTTGCTCGTCTCCTGCTGGCTCAGTGTCTGTTCCTTACCTGTCCTTTACTCACCTGTCCCTATGGGAGCTGACCCAACTTATCCCAACTTTTACACTATCCACCCCTGCTCTGCCTCCTCTGCTCACCTACACAGAACCAAACTCAGTACTGCCACCACTCGCCCCACTGGTCACTGCCACCTCCTGAACTTCTCCATGCCTGACTCCCTGCTGGATTGGGCCAACACGGATCTTTAAAAACCAGATTTGTGAATGAAGCATAAAAAACGAAAGAGAGAGCTGGATCAGAAATGTCAGGCAACAGAACTCACACAGCACAGGGGAAATGTAGAATATTCAGGGAGACACTGGAAGAGGAGAGTTTTGCTTTTGTTTATTGTGCAGTGCTGAGGGCAGAACCTCAGAGTCTTGTGCATGCTAGACAAATGTTCTACTGCTAAGGCTACACTCCCAGCCTGGTGAGGGTTCTAAAAGGTAAAATGGAGGGGGTTGCGTAAGTTGTCTTGAAGCAATTATCCTTGGCTGAGAGGTTCAGTAACAAGAGTGGCATCGGTCCATGTTGGACAGGCCGTTAGGCTGAGCCTAGATGTTCTCAGTGTTCTGTGTGAAGCACGAAGGCCTTCCTGTTGGACTGTGGATCTGGCAGTCTCTTCTAATAGTTCTTGCTCTTTAGTACATGTGAGAGAGTGCCCCCTCCTGGCCTTCCCTGGCTTCACATGCTCAGAGTTTGACACACGTGACTCCATTTTGGGAACACAGTTAGCACCTCTGTGATCGACATTGGGTAGGGTCTACCCTTTAAACCAACCATTTTGGGGAGGGAGAGGCAGAAAGGCAAGCACACTCATGTGGAAGGTTCAGGCTCTGCTAGAAGTGGGATCAGGTCAGGGGGCTGTTCTAGGGAGGCCAACAATGCTCCATATGCACTGAGGATGGGGTCCTGACTGGTTGCTGAGAGTTGTACCCTGTCCCCAGCTACCCATGCCAGAAATGAAACACTGCCAGTCTAAGACCAAGAGGCCCACCTAGCAGTGCAAGCCATCAGATTAGGGAGGAAGAGTGCAGAGACTGCAGAAAGGCTGGACAAAACCACAATACAAAGTCTTCTCCACTCATGCACCTGCTACTCTTGGCCAGGCCACCTGTCTCCTATTGCTGTCTGGAGTGCTGAAGAAGGATTGTAGTCAGTCTGGTGGGGTCATCAGCTCAACCTTGAGTCTATTCCTTTGGTCCAGAGGGTTGAGGTGCCAGGCATCTGAGAGATGCCACAGTAGTATCTACATGAAGGGCAGTGGGGGGAAGAATTGGAAAGGGAGGTTCCAGGAGAAGGATACAGAAGGGTTGGGGACATAAATCCATCTCCACTTGGGGTCTAGATCTGTAGCCACACTACACTACATCATCTGTATCTGATCTTCACTGCCTTGGTGACATGCCTCTCCTGTCTCACTCCTGAGGCTACTGTCCTTCCTCAAAGGCCAATGGGCTCCTGTCCTGTTGTGGAATTTAGCTCTCTGCTCCCACCTGAGCAGTAGAGTACTGGCTATGACATGGGCCATGTCCCTAGTCCTCTGGAATAGCAAACTCTTCTTCCTGCTCTTGGGAAGATTGGCTTTCCAGGGGGAATTTGTAGGGATCCTGGGCTCTCACTTACTCACATTCTTCCCAGCAGGTTGTAGAAAAGGGCCAGGGCCAGAGTTTGCATGGTACATATACTTGCAAGTGCTTTTCTGGGCTGAGCAGGACTGACTGGAGGCTGGTGTCTGGATAGGGTTCTTTCCCTCTATTCAACCTGGTGCCATCTGTCTGCTGTGCACAGCGGAGACTGGAGAAGGGCACTGATTTGGACACAGTGTGAACGACATGCAGACCTTTCATGGGTCAGAAGGCCACTTCAGTGAGGCTGAGGCATGCCTCTCTCTCTCTCTCTCTCTCTCTCTCTCTCTCTCTCTCTCTCTCTCTGTGTGTGTGTGTGTGTGTGTTACATTCCCTTTATTAGGTCATCTTTGGGGATCTTGGAGCCCATCTTACAATATCATCCAGGTCTGGTCTCCCCATATTCTCAGAGTACATGACCTTGAGCCTCTCTAATATTCTTGGGGAGGCTTAGTTCTTGGGAAACAATGTTGGACTTTTAGGCAAAGAGGGCATAAAGGCTGGTGCTCAACACAAAGCGTCCCAGGCAGACCCCTGGCCACAGCAGCTGCCCCTCAACACTCTAGACAGACATCTGCAGAGCCTGCTCCTGCTCCGGAAGCCACAGGCAAATGGCGGCCTTGGCTGCTGCATCTGGCTGACTCATTTTTCTCTCCCGGCCTATCCGAGTCATAGCGCTCTGGTTGCCCAGGTCCCAGGCCAGCCTCCCGGCACGGCACAGCTGGGTAACATTAAGAACTTGGCGCCCCTCAGGCCTGTCTCAGCTCCTTTGGGCCCTTCCCACTGCTGTCCTCATCGTCAGACGCCGATGGGGCTCTGGGAGCAAGCAGGGATATTCTCTTTAGGCTAGATCAAAACTGAGGTGAGGGGCTCCTGCTGGCAGACTTCGGGTGCCTGATCAAATCCTGGCTGGATTCATGGTTCTTCTGGCCCTCATTTCTAAGACAAGGGTCCGGGGGAGACCTACATCCCAGCCTCTTGAAAGAACTGAGTAGCCACATGCACAGAGAGGGGACAGATAAGCCCTGCTGTTCAACCCACCTCCCCATGGTGCCTCAGTGATCTGTTACCCGACCTCCTCTGCAACCCCCCTTCACAACAGCTATATAGTCTGAGGCTTGGTCTTGCCGCTTGGCTCCTCATTCATCAAACTTCTAACATTCTAGGCACACACGGAGACCATTGATCATTCCAGGTTCTAGAACATTCTAAGCTTCAGCAGGAATCATTTGCACAGCTGCCAAACACATGGCTCTGTGCCTCCTCTTCTTCTGTTCTCTTGGCCATCACCACCCTGTGTCTGTTATTGTCAACTTGCTGTCTCAACGGAGGTAGGGACATACCTTGCATGATGACCCACTGTCTTGTGATGGCTTACAGTCGCCTCTAGGGGACGCACTCACACATTATCTGCGAGTAAATGAAGGTCTTGCAGGCTGGAAAGTCTGGCTGTCAATCCAAAAATCAGAAGTTCCACCAGCTTGGTTCTTCTCCTGACCTGCAAGGTCACTTTTCATTTAAAGGCTCAGAATTTCTGAGACAGTCACATCAAACCCTGCCAGCTACCAGCAGAAAATCCAGGCCATCAAAGAGGACTAGATGTGGTCTCTTGCTCTGATTGTCTTGGTGGAGGAGGGAGTACCAAGGGCCATACTAATAAGTTTTAATTGACAGAACTGGAATCCTTCATGGCATGTGTACTTGGTAGCTGGTGTGGGATTGGACAGTGTTGTGAAATCATCTTTTTGCACACTGCAAAGATATGTCTCTTCCTGGTGCCTTCTGGTTGGTTTAATAAAGAGCTTAATGACCAATAGCTCAATGGCAGGAGAGAATAGGTGGGACTTCCGGGGAGAGGGAGGAACTCAGGAAGAATCTGAGGCATGAGGGATTTTGCCAGTCAGACAAGGAGGGAGTCAGATACACAGAATAGAGGAGAGGTAAAGAGCCACATGACAGAACGTAGATTAATAGAATTAAAGTTATAAGAACTAGTTGGGAACAAACCTAAGCTAAGGCCAAGCTTTCATAATTAATAATAAGTCTCCATGTCATTATTTGGGAGCTGGCAGTCCAAAGAAAGTCTGACAAGAAAGCTTGATACAGAACAGGTATGAAAAGGGATGGCTAAGACACCCAAATGCTTTTGAACCTTGGATCTGTTCAAGCTAGACAGATTTCACTCCTTGACAGCTAGTCCCTGGGAGCCTTTGGGAAGATTCTGGGAGCTCCCCTTCCCACTCACCAGGCCCTGTCTCTAGCCTTGATTTCTTTCCTTGCACTGTCTTCTTGTGGTCCCAGGTCCCTCATAGACATGAGGAACTAAAGGCCCAGGTGTCTTTAGTGAAGTGATGCTGGACTTCTGATTCTTTTCCTGGGAGATAAGGAAATGGTCCTTACTACAGCATCCTCATCCGGCTGCTGGGACAACAAGAGAGGCAAAATGTGGGGAAGAATAGTTTTCCCATTGAACATAACATGTCTAGCAGAGCAGGCACAGTGGCTGGGAGTGGTGCCGAGCTGAACTGAGTGTTGGCTTCCAAACTCTGTTAAGGGGCCACTAGGAGTTATTCCTCCTCTTGGCATCCATTTCCCTGATCTGTAAGAGTTGTGGCCTCTTGACTTGAACTACATCACCACTGGCAGTCTCCGGGACTGTGCATTTTATTTCTTCTGGACTTCAACAGTCTTTTGGGTGGTGGGGCATGGGCTCCTTTGGCTCAAGGATCTTCTTGAATGATGTAGCCATGGAAGGCTAGCTCAGGACCCACTTGGAGGATCCACTACCTCCAGGACCATGCAGGATGAGTAGGCACAGCCTTTGTCCTGTCAACGCTACTGCCTCACCATACTGGCCTGGCTTTCCTGGCAGCTGGGTTGTGCCTTGCTGACTTGATCCAGGTATAAAAACTCCACAGAAAAAGACTTAATGGTGATTAGTGCTTGTGAGTGGGTTCTGTCTTTGTCAGAATCTCCTCCAGGATTGCTTTTTATCACTGTATCCAGACTGCTGCCTTGTGGGGAGCTGGGACCAGAGCATGGAACCAGCTTTGATTTAGATGGGAGCTGGAATTCTAGTACCTTCCTAGGTTGGTGCTAGGCTCATAGGAGTTGATGGGATTGATCCTTTATGAATGGTCATCAGCTCTGGGTCCTACCTCTGCCACTGTTTCTCACTTCTATAAGCAAGGGGATCTCTAAATCTGGATACTCCATTGACAAAACAGAAGTCATATAGGGTGGTTCAATAACCAGGTAGTCTCCTTAAAACAGAATTTGGCCCCTTGACTGAAGGAATGTATTTAACGATGACGCAGGAGCAAGATAGGAGCAAGGGAGAGGGAGGAGGCATACAGAGTCAGGAAAAAGGGGAAGCATCAGGAAGCAGGAGAATGTGAGCAGGTCTCTGCTGTGGGCCTGGAGGTTGGTCTCCTGGGAGCTTTGGGAACTGTGTGGAACATACTTCAGAGTACCCCAAAAGAGAGGAATCTGGGGTGTTTATATGCCAACTGCTGCAGCTCTCTGGGTGTAAATGTCTCAAGCTTATTGCCTGCATGGGGTGGAGGAACAAGCTTTGTCCTGTGGCTCTGAGTGCTCTAAGGCAGAGAGGCAGAGCTGTGGAAAGACTGGGGGCCGTGGGCCAGGCACTAACAGCACTTGTCATGCTGCTACCTCAGCAGCTGTTGTAGGCTGTGCCAGGGGTTAGCACTGTACCTGACATGTGGTTCCCAGGAAAGAACTGTTTATTCTTAGCATTATGTAGTCTTGGTTTCTACAGTCCCAGCCAAACCACAGGTTATTCCCATAGCAACCATCCTCCCTGTGGCCTTGGGTTGTAAGGCTACAAGACTGGGTCCTGCTACTTTAGGGCATCCTGTGGCTCCTGGCTGTACACTTGGGATTTGGAGAGATTGGCTGCCTCTTCAGAAAGGCCTGGGAAGAGCACCTTAGGAAAGCCTCCACCCGTTCAGTCCCTATGCTAGCTGTCCCAGTTTCAGCTGTTCTGTCCTAGTGGGGGTGGGGTAGTGGTCAATGTTCTGGTAACTTCTGCATGGTGGCTTCAGTCTGATGGCTTTCTCAGGAAGAGACTGGAGCACAGGTTCAACTCTGGGTTCTATGTCCGTGTGTTTCCTTCTTGGGAAAATGCCAAACACAAAACACACAAAAACACAAACACAAAACAGCCATGTTCTGGCCTCTTCCCCACAGCGTCCCTTCTCTGTCTGAAATGTGCAGTCACCATGCATGTGTCTCCCATTCTGCTCTCTGGAGGCTGGCCAGAAAGGGTGGAAGGCATTCGCTTGTGAATTGGACAAGGTTCCAGCATTCCTGCAAGTTCACACCTTCTATGAGCTGTGCGTAGCTGCATCCTTAGCACTTTAGCTCCTTCTGGGGCTGGGTGAAGTCACCACTATGAAGCAATTCGTTTGGAATGAATGGCTCATGTTTTTCCTTCCACAGAGAAACTCCAGTATGTAGCTGGCTCTTCTTCTCTCAGCAATTAATTTTAGGAAGCACTCTCAAATGCAATCAAGGTGAGGGCAGACGAGGTCGTAGGTGGGGCTCTTTCAGAGATGTAAAGCCAAGCAGAGCCAGAACAAATGAGGCCACAGGCCTGGGCTGCAGGAGGGGAGCATCAGGACTAAGCAAAGCCTTAACTGTACTGGAAGGGCATACAGACATCAGGGGCTGACTCGGGCCAGAAGATGGGGCAGGGGACCCGGAAGCTGGGAGGGAGGCTTCCCTGGAGACAATGTACCATATACTTGGAGGAAGCCCTTTACTGTGACTGCTTTGCAGGGGACTGCAGGTCTCTTCCTGGGGAGGCCACCAGCTACCATAAAGTTGGAAATAAGGGGAGCAAAGGGGAAGTTTAACTACATTAAGAATCTGGGATTGGGGAGATGGCTCAGTGGTTATGAGCACTGGCTGTTCTTCCAGAGGTCCTGAGTTCAATTCCCAGCAACCACATGGTTGCTCACAACCATCTGTGATAAGATCTGGTGCCCTCTTCTGGCCTACAGGCAGAACACTGTAAACATAACAAATAAATAAATCTTTTTTTTTTTTTAAAAAAAAAGAATCTGAGTAACACTGGTTGCTCTCTGGGAGGCGCCTCTGTTCCCTGGAGCCTTTCTACAAGGCAGGCTTTGGTGCCCAATTTGTGTATGGGGAAGCAGAGGCTCAGAGATGTCAAAGAACTTTCCAGATCACCTGTCTGGTGATCAAGTGTTCCAGTTTTCATTTAGCAGACATTTCCTTCACATTTCTGAAACTTTTCAGCTCCGGACAAACCAGGATTGTTGGCCACTCTAGTAGCACCAGAGCCAAGCTCAAAACCAGAATCACCCGGACCCAAGCTGTTGTTCTGTGCTGGCTCCTAACTTCTAGCCCATGACAACCTCACATGCAAGGGGACACAAGGCCACACCAATAAGAAATGAGGTAGGGCTGCCTTTCTCCTCCATTTTCTGATGAGGCCACCTCTGTAGGAACACCTTATTGTTTATACACAGTGGTGGAAGGTTCTAGAATGCTTTCCCCTCTGTGGTGCTTCTGGGAATGGGAAGGCAAGGGCCAGTGGTTATACCCTTCTGAAGGTGGTGCCCTCATTCCTGGAGAGGAGCCTGGGCTTTGGAAGCACTGGCACCCTTTCCTGGAGCCAGGTTGGCAGGGAGTTGACACACCAGCACTTGGGAAGAGAGAGGGAACATGCTCCAGGTTGCTTTGATTTCAGCTGAGACACGAGGGTTGAGCTCACTGCATGAGTAGCAGGCATCAATACAACACAGAACAAGGGCGGATTTAAAGGAACTACAAGCACGCTAGTACAATGTGGTAACTTGTTAAATCAGAATCAACTGGTGGTCCTCCTTGTGTGACATGATCCAGTTCTGATGCTCTTCCAGGGTGAGGCTGAGCTGAAGTCTCACCCAACCCCCAGACAGACACATACACTGCGAATAGACTTATGTGGGCATGTTTATATTCACGGAAATTTTGTAATGGCCCTCCTCCATTGAAACTGTTTGGAATTTGCAAGCAACTGCTGTTGAAACGTTACTCCTTCATTGCAGCTGGCGCTCGACATCGCAGTTAGCTGCTTGTCCTAATTATCTCCATTGCGTCTCTGTTGCCGGTTCCCACCAGCTCTGTCTTTCCAGCCACGCTGGTTCCAGGCCCCTCGTAGTCCTGAGGAAGGTTGTGCCAGCTGAGCTGCAGTGCCTCCTGCTGGCTGACTCTTGGTACACAGTGGCTGTATTCCGATATCCCCTCTTCTCCTTTCTCATGGCAATAGAAGCCTGACGTTTTGGCTGGATGCATGGCTACCCCCCGAAACCAGAAGTCCATGTTACATTACATCGTCCTTTGCAGCAAGCTGCAGCTAGCGGGCTGAGTTTGGGACAGCAAGCCTGGTGTGCCCTGTACAGGCTATGAGTTGGGTCCCGCAAGGGATTATTCTTTCCGACATGCTTTCTTCCTTTCCGGTTGGTTGGATACAAGTGCGCTGTTGGAGCTTTCTTTGTCGGTTCTTTGTCCATTCATTTTCCCAGTGTGACCAAATACACAAGGAGATAAGATTCCATGAGGGATAGCCAGCAGTGGCAGCGGACAGTAGAAGGAGACATGTAAAGATACCAGATACAGGGACAATCGGAGAAAGACTGAAAAATAATGTAAAGATGGCAGAACACGTAGTAAGGACCCTCAGGACCCTCAGGACCCTCAGGACCCTCGTCCCCAGGGCTGCCTACTAACCTCAGTACATGATAGAGAAATAGCACCCATTGTGGAGCCCTTCTGTGTTGACACGCTCCCGATTCTGCACCACGTGGCCTCCAGCAGCCATTCTCATGAGGCCTTATCACCTGTCAGTAAGTACACTTTAGTGCACACTGTCAGAGTCCCTAGCACAGACACTGTGCTAGCCTTCAATGATTGCCACCACAAATATGAAACACACCGAAGGGTTTAAATTTGCTTTAGCTCGCAGCTTTGGGGGTTTGGTTCCAGGGACACTTGACTGCATTGTTTTGGGGACTTGTAGACAGCCAGCACCTCACGGTGGGAGCCCATGGTGGGGGAGGCTGGCCACCTCAGGTAGATCTGGAAGAGGCAGAGAGACAGGAAGAATCCAGAGCCCAGAGACCTAAGACTGCCCACTGGCCCCCCTCCTTAAAGGTCCTTCTGTTTCCAAGTGGCATCAAGTGACAAGCAGGTCCTCAGCATGTGACAGTCAACATTTTCCAGGAATAGCTTTGTCTGACAACTGAAATATCGGAGTTGGCTAACATTTGAGCACCCTTTCCTTAGATGAAGGTGGTTAAGAGATACCTATAAGGGTCCAGTTATGGGATATAAAATTGGCTTGCTCTGCCTGCTTTCTTATACAGCCCAGGTCCAGCTGCCTAGGGATGGGTTCAACCACATCAATCATCAATCAAGAAAATGTCCCCACAGACTTGCCACAGGCCAATCTGATGGAAGTTATTCCTCCACCAAGATTCATTCTTCTCGGGTGGGCAAAACCCAACCAGCACATGATCTATAAAATGATAAGAAAAGTATTAGTTTCCCATGAGGCCAAGGACCCTCACCCAAGAAGCGGGAGAGGCTGCTGGTCCCTCTCATGTTGCTTGCTCTTCCAGCACAGTCCTAACTACTTCCCTTTTCCTGTGACCGAACACCCGATGGAGGAAGGATTTTTCTTTCTCACTGTTTAACAAGAGTAGTCTATCGTGGTGGAGAAGGCATGGTACGGGGTGGGGCATTGCACCACACTGCAGTCCTGTCAGGACTCAGAGGGTGGACAGGATATGGGGCAGGCTATAAATCCTCAAGGTCCACCCTTACTTCATTGAGACTCTGCCCTCTGCAAGCTTTACAATCTTCCAAAACAGCACCATCCAGCCAGGGACCAAGTGTTCAAGTTCTAGGAGCTTAGAGAGGGCTCTCCCCTCCTTTCTTCTTTTGTGAAATAGTTTCTCTGTATAGTCCTGAGTGACCTGGAGCTCAATCTGTAGACCAGGCTGGCCTTGAACTCACAGAGATCCATCTGCCTCTGCTTCCCAAGTTCCAGGATTAAAGGCTTGCACTACCCCTTGCCCAGTTATAGGTAGCATTTAACCTTCAAACTACAGCACTACCTGACCTCCAAGGACCTTCCCATGTTCCGTTTTCTCTGCTGCTGAAGCTCTTCTCACAGTTTTGATCTTGGTTTTGACCAGCTCATCTGCTCATCCTGCCACTCTGAACTCTCTTCTAAGAAGGACTTTCTTTGTTCTACCTTCTGAAGTCCGCCCACTCTCTCCCCATCTGCTGAAGCCCTGTGCGTAACCGGCAGTGGACTGCATTTGCTGAGCGCTTGTTACAGAGTTTGCTTCTGCACACTGTAAGTTCCATGAGTCGGGGAGACCTCTTCCAATTTGTCCCCCATCACACTCACAGTAGCCCTACAGTGCCAGCCACATGGTAGTAGGAGGGGTATGGGCCAGCGAGGGCTGGGAAGTGAGGAATAGATTTGCCTTTAATGGGATGAGAGAGCAGGGTGAGGCCTGGATCCCATTCAGGTCAGTAAATGTTTATTGAGTGTCTGCCCCTTGTTCTCCTTCATCATCAGATAATCACATGTGTTAGTTCCTCCAAAACCAGCTTCCAGGCCAAACTGTGCAGACGAAAGCATTTAATACTATAGCAACAACTTTCCCTAATGGCGGCTGTCTGAAGGTTTCCATGTGGGTCCAGTAGGATGGAGTGAGGAAGAATCACATACTGGGGAGTATCAATCTAACAAAAAACAGAACAACACAGAACACAAAAGCAAGTTGCATCAAATAATTTCTAGGTGCTCCATTAGATATAAAAATGACTGTTCTTTCCAGTTGAAACATGCTAACTGAAAAGCCATCTGCCCCCAAGTCACACGAAGCGTTGGGACAACCGAGAGCTGAGATTTTTATGCCTGGCTTCACATTCTGTGTTCTCTCCCCCTGGGCTCATCAGCTTCTGAAAAGCCCAGCAGTGAGATGAGTGGACTGGATGACTGGTCCCATGCGATGCTGAAGGACTGAGAATCGTTCTTGTCCGTGCACTTTGGGACCATGTCTGGGGGTCGCCCTGAGCCTGCTGTCCACAAGCTTGGCAGCTCTTGCACCTCCATACATTTTTCTCGGCCTCATTCATTCATTCGCTCAGCCACTCATTCATCCATCTGTCAATACAATAAATGGGATCAGTAGCACAGAAACAGGGAGAGACCATTAGGCTTGAGTACCTGGGAGTCACGAGTGTTGGGGTGGGCTGGCCCTTGCGTTGGCTGCTCAAGTGTCTGGGATTTAGAGGCCAAATCAGTCCTTGACTCCCTAGGTCAGTACCCAGGATTGGAACCCACAGGAGATGCTCCTGTCAGACTCAGGCACATGTCTCCTTTGTTAATGTTCATGGACCTAGGGATTTAATGAAAAGTAACTGCTATGTGTGTCTGTGGGTACATAAACATGTTTCTGTGTGGATCTTCAAAAAAGGCATATATGGTGTTTTGTGAGCATGTATGTCTGTGCACTACATACACGCAGTTCCTCTCAGAGACCAGAAGAAGGTATTGGATCCCCGGAAACTAGAGTCACGAATGTTTGTGAGCCACATTGTAGGTTCTGGGAACTGAACCAGGGATCTCTGCAAGAGCAACAAGTGCTTTTAACCACTGAGCCATCTCTCAAGCTCCCTCTAGGTGTCTTTAAAAAAAAATGTCTTCAAGAGGGATTTAAACAGGCATCTTTAGGACTGAGAATGCTACTAGGAGCTGGCGCATTAACTAAGGGAGTGAACAGAAGGGGTCTTCCCCACAGTCCACAGTCCTGAGGGACAGAAGGACAAGAAGCAATGGGCTGGAGTGACCCATTGCTGTGAGGGATGGACATAGAGGCATGAGCCTCATGAGAATGTCACTCCATCTGTCATTCAGGACCCAGGACCCAGAGGACAGAGGACACCCATCCATCATGTATGTCTTCTGAGTGAGGTCTGTTAGACCCAAGGAGCCCTCTTGTTTAAGAAAAGAAAGATGGCATTCAAGCTACTTTGATACAAAATGTCCTTCTCTTGGTTTCTCCTCTAACCCACCACAGAGTTCTCTAAAACTAAGCTAAGTGAAAACAGAAAATTAAAATAGCAGCCCAGGTCTGACCATTTTCGGTTGTGTTATGCCAGTTTTAAATGAAAATAGAATGCATTTAACTCACTCAGGACATAGGGCCTATACAGGTGTGTCTCATAGCTCTTGTGACCACACGCATGTCAGTTACTCTTGCTGGAACAGTGCAGGCACGGTGCAGAATGACCTCAGTGGCCCCGAACTCCGGTGTGGCCCTAAGGAAGCACAATAAAAACAGTGAAGAGACATTCACATGACAAACAATAACTGTGAGAGCAGAAGGGAGACTTTGGAGAGAGGAGAGGGATCAGTGGGTGGCAGGCAGGAGAGGGTAAAGACAGGTCAAATGTGAGCCAAGTGCATTTAGGAGAATAAAGATGTCACAATGAAACCCATCATTTTATACAACTATTTAAACATTGTTCCTATTTAAAATATTTTATTTTTATTTATGTGTATGTGTGTTCTGTGCATATGTCACATATGTGTGAGCCCAGATTAAGGGAGCCAGATGTCCTGGATCTGGAGCTACAGGCTGGGAGCTGCCCGACTTGGGTGCTGATATCTGAACTCTGGGCCTCCGAAAGAGCAGCAAGTGCTCTTATAACCACAGAGTCCTTCTATCTTCCTTCCTTCCTCCCCCTCTTTTTCTCCTCCTCCTCCTCCTCCTTCTTCTTTTTTTTTTTAAACAGGTTTCTCTGTGTAGCCTTGGCTGTCCTGAAACTCACACCGTAGACCAAGGTGGCCTCTAGCTCAGAGATCCACCTGCTTCTGCATTCCAAGTACTGGGATTAAGGGCGTGTGCCACCACTGCTGGTCCCAATTATATCTTTTCTTCTTCCTTCGATAAAAAGAAACATCTGCCCTCCCTTGCTCATGGCAACACATTCACTATAACCAAGAAAAGGGGTCAACCTAATTATCTATCAACAGGGGAGTGGATGGTAAAACTAGTGTATATGTACCATGGAGTACTATTCAGCCGCAGGAGAAAATACCATGATTTGTAGCAATGCGAGGACACTAGACTAAGTGCAATAACACAGACACAGCGGAAAATACTTCAGGATCTCCTTCACACATGGAGCCGAGGAAGGTAGACATCGTTGGAGGAGGAGGGTGGCAACTGGGGAAGGGATGGGAGAGTTTGAGCAAGGGCACGCAATTGCAAAGAGATGGAGCAGAAGTCAGGAACTGCTTCACACGTCAGGAACTGCTTCACACAGAATTACGGGAGAGCGAACGTCAAGATACCACACCCGTGAAAACGCAAATGGTGGGGTTAGGGGTTCTTACCACTATTGTTAGCTGTGAGGTGACACAGTTTAAGTGTTGGATTTAAACTGTCCCATTCAGAGCATCATGATGGATACAGCAGGTTCCTGCAGTATCTGCTCAGAGATATATTAAAGAATTTATCTGTTCCAACTTTATACTATTTTTAATTTTTTTTTAAAGTCAGGGTCTCACCACATAGTGCTTCCTGGTCTGAAGCTCTCTATTTAGACCAGGCTGGCCTTGAACTCATAGAGATCCGCCTTCATCTGCTTCTAAATGCTGGGATTAAAGACATGTGCTACCATACTCCTGGCTCAATCTCATTTCTTGACATGTGTGATTCCCTTCAATGCTTTTTTAAAGTGAGGAGAGCTGAAAGACAGAGGG
Source organism: Ondatra zibethicus (assembly GCA_004026605.1). NCBI lineage: Eukaryota > Metazoa > Chordata > Mammalia > Rodentia > Cricetidae > Ondatra > Ondatra zibethicus. The sequence goes on along the minus strand of PVIU01013414.1, from coordinate 38,068 downwards.
ACCCCAGGCACGGGGTTGTTCCTTTCCCTTCATGCCATCCTCCCTAGCATCAGGGAAGCAACAGGACTCAGAAAGTACATGACACTGGACACCAGCTTCTCCAAACACTGCTGTCCCCCTTGGCCCTTGTAGCTGGTCTCCCAGTAGCTGAGTGTGAACTCAGGTGGCTGCCAGGACTCTGATCATTCAGCTCCTGATACGGTGCACCCACTTCGCAGGTACTTGTGTTCAGCTATTGTGCAAGGCGTGTAAGGGTTTCTGAGCTCCCGGGGCTTTAGGAGGACCCTATGCAAACGGAATGGCCAGGGAGGGTGGGCACTCGCTTCCCTTGCACAGTCCATTGTCACGCCAGACTTCCCTTATTATAAAAATCATTAAAAATTTCAAAATCAGATATGCTGATCACTAAAAGTCTAAATTTCAGCAAGATGGAGAAAGTGCTTTAGGGGAGCTGGAGAGATGACTCAGCAGCCAAGAGCACTTTCTGCTCTTGGAGAGGTTCCGAGTGTGCTTCCCAGCCCCCAATTGGGCAGCTCACAATTACCTGGAACTCTAGCCTAGGAGGGTCTGACACCTCTGGCCTCCTTGGGGGCTCAGGTGCATATACCCACACATAGATATATACATAACTAAAATAATTAAATTTCAAGAAAAATTATCTTTCTTTTTCCTGATAAAACCTGGCATGTAATACTGATAGAGTTTTGTCCTCATGAGAAACTAAATATCAATTATGTTGCATGGTTATTGTTAGCAATCTTTAAATGTGTTAAAGTTTAGCCTTTTCCATGTAAATTTCCCAGGCATTTTGAGCTTAACTGGATCCTACTTCTGGCTATAGAGATTCATCAGCAACTATTTATTCCATATATGGTTGCAGTGTCCACCCCCAGCTAGCGTGTTGGATAGTTTTTAGGCTGTCACACCACATGACTTCTCACAGTTAAACATGTGTCATATCTGTGTGTGTTTCCACCATAAGTTCCCATGTCTATTTAAATATACACATCAGTACACCTGGAACAGAAAAGGATTTCTGGTCATGGACAGCTTACTAAAGTAAGCACAGGGCTCAGAGGTCTTGCAACCGTTGCTATTTGATAGACACTTTGAACAAGGTGACTTTATCTTACTCAAGAGCCGTGGGCCAAACCAGAATGGCCCAGGTTGAGCAAGGGCTGTACAGACAGAGGGAGGCAGGGAGAGGGCGATGTGATGGAGGATGTGGGCACCTGTGACAGAGTGGGCCCATGATGATGAGATCTGATGGGAAATTTGGAGCCATCTTGGAGACTCTCTGTCTTCACTAAGGGTGCTGGGCCTCTTGGGCCTTTCCCGGGAGCACACTGCTGAAGGACTGTCAACAAAGTTGGCACACTTAGTCTAGGCTGGTGATCTGAGTCTGGGAGAGCTATCTGGGCTGCAGAGCTGGGAAGGTGTCAGCAAGAGGGTGTGAGGATCAGCTCTGTGGGGACTCTGGAAGCCAGGTGAGCATGGAGCTCTGGTGTGGGACCCAGGGTCTCTACCTTCTGAACTCTCAGAGTCTATGTGATGCCACCAGATTACCCTCTGAACATTTCTCCTATCTCATTTGTTGCAACCTCCCACTTTCTGCTCTTGGAGAGTCATCCCATGTTGTGCTCAGGATAGGGCATTGGGTAAGGGAAGGAAAACATGGCACAGGGCATGGGCATGTTTAAGAAAACCAAACAAACCATGGTGTAGATTAGAAACGCTAGCATTTCATAGCTTTGTTTATTTGCATGCCAAGAGACTATGTCCTCCTGTGAGTTCTGGGCCCTGATCTGAGGTCCCCAGGCCTCTGTAAACTTTGAATGAGAAATGGTAGCATTGCCAGTGTGAAGCCCGCTCCTTAGGGTTTTGGAATTATAACCAAGTATTTTGTGAATGTGTATGTAGATGTGTGTGTACATGTATGTGCAGGGGCATATGTAGTGGGTGCACATGTATGTGTGTGCATGTGGATGGAGATCAGAAGCCAGCTTGGGTTCCTCGGGAGCTACCCACCCTGGTTTTTGAGATCTCATCTAGGGATCTGGGCTTTTCAAGTAGGATGGGGGGGGCAACAAGCCCCAGGGATCCTCCTGTCTCTGCCTCCCCAGTGCTCAGATTATAGACATATACCACTGTTAAAAAACAAATTCTAAGGTTCGAACTCAAGTCCTCATGTCAGTACCACAAGTCCTTACAATCTGAGCCATCTCCCCAGCTCTCACTGAGGTGAACTACACTGCACTGTGTCTGCCACTGTGGCCTAAAAATAGATGGCACACATTACCTACAGTATTGCTATGTAACAAGCTCAGAATCCTAGCTGCTCACAACAGCACCGACTGAGCCAGCTGCTCACAACTGCAGCACCGAGTGACCCAGCTGCTCACATCTGCACCAACTGACCCAGCTGCTCACAACAGCACCAACTGACCCAGCTGCTCACAACAGCACCAACTGACCCAGCTGCTCACAACAGCACCGACTGACCCAGCTGCTTACAACTGCACCAACTGACCCAGCTGCTCACAACTGCACCGACTGACCCAGCTGCTCACAGCAGCACCGGCTGACTCAGCTGCTCACAACTGCACCAACTGACCCAGCTGCTGACAACAGCACTCAGCCAGCGGCTTGGCTGGGATGGGCAGAGCTTGGAGAATAGGTTGGTCTCAGGTTCAGCCTGGCAAAGGTGTCTAATCCTCCTACAGGGTCCCAAGCCCTAACTGGGCTTTTCTCATGGCATAGGAGCCTGATCATCCCAACAGCCAAGTCACTGACATGCCATCCCAGTGATAAGTCACACAGCTGGGAAATCTGAAAACCCCTTGTAGCAGAGTGTATACATAGGGAAAGGTTGAGAACCCGGGCTCCTGCTGGAACCTTCAAACCCCTGATTCTGTAAAAAGGGTATTTTGGTAACTCACACAGACCTGCAACAGGAAATATGGGGTTCCTGGCTGGCTCTGTACCTTCCCCGACAGAACTCCTGCTCCCCTGAGCCTTGTTTTTTCATCTGTATGATGGGAACATTAACCCTTTCATGGGGTGTTGCCAGGTTAGAGGAAAGAACCTCACAAGAGCAGTTTCCACACCAAGGCTGAAGCCTGGTTCTTCTTCTTCTTCTTCTTCTTCTTCTTCTTCTTCTTCTTCTTCTTCTTCTTCTTCTTCTTCTTCTTCTTCTTCTTCTTTTCTTCTTCTTTTCTTCTTTTGCATAGACTGTTTTTAATCTGGCAAATAAATTCACATATGAATCCTTATGGCCTCTGCCATGCTTCTAAAGAAACATCTTCTTGGATAGCGTGGCTTTTCTAGTGCTGTTGCTAAGGGATTCTGTTCATGTGAGCTGTGTTGCCAACTCCACAGCTCAGCAATATCTACGTATGTTCAGGGGCATGGCCACTGTGAACCTCAGGCTCTAAGGAAGTTATTTGGGTTTGGGCTTAGATTTAGTTTGGGTTCCAGACTTAGAAGGATCATCCTTGGACTGTGCCTCTTTCTTCTCATGGTTTGGGGATTTTCTCACTTGGTCTCTGTGTTCCTCTCCTTCTTGGCTCCCCTCTTTTTGTTCAGATTCCTCTTCCTCCTTCTCCTCTTCTTCCTCCTTGTGGCTTTCTATTCTTACACGTGAATCCTTTCTGGTTTTCTTGGTCATTTCTTCTAATTCCTTCTCCAGATCTCTGTTTCATATGAGAGTATGATGAAGCTTCTCGTTCACTCCGTCAAACTTCTCCGCCTGTCCGGCTCTGCCATCAATCTGTATAAGCTTCTCCTGCATATGCTCAGTTACAGTCATTACTTCAAGGTACTTTGGCTCCAATACACCTTTGTTAGCTTGTTCTCTCCAGGATGAAAATATATTCCTCTTCAGGTTTGCAATGAATATTTTCATCTCTCCCAATGTATCGAATGGTTTGTTCATTGTCTGTAGAAACTGAAGGTTCCTGTTCTGTGTTCTGTTACTTCTACTTCTTCCTCCTTTTCTTGAATTTCAGGCTCCTTAATCTCAATTTCATCATCATCATCACCAGCAATAAAAGGTTTTTCTGGGTCAAGACAAATTTTTGTAGCTTCCTCTTTCCCAAGCAGCTGCTCAGCTTCCTCATATGTCAGTAATC
>PVIU01013414.1:0-33838 GCA_004026605.1 Ondatra zibethicus | reverse complement strand
GGGTGGCCCATCTCCAGATGCTCCTCATTAACAAGCCCTGCTCAGGTCAGGAGGCATGAGATGATTGGATGAAGAGAACCAATTACAGAACAGGGCTGAGATGGACAACCAGCCTGTGTCTGGAGAAATCCTGGGGACCATCTTGTTCCGTACAGCTCCGCTCAGGTTTGCTGCACAATGGCTATGGATAAAAGTTGCTTCATTAACAAAAACGATGGTGTCTAGGAAGGATCAAACCTGGAGTTCTTCACCAAACAAAGGAGGAGCAAACAGGACAATCTAATTGCTCAAAGAGGCTGGGAATGGTGCGGGTCATGGCCAGATATACCTACTTCACCCATAAGGTGAAGTCCTGTCTGCAGTTCCTCCCAACAATGGAGGGACAGTACACTAAGTATCCCCTGTGCATTGCCTTCCTTACCCTTGGAAGGGTACACGGTTGGTGTCCCTGTCCTCCATTCGAGTAGGCCATTTGTGCAATGCTTGAAAATTCCCAAATGTCTCAACAGATATTAGAATATGGTTGCTGGGGAATGAGGGTCGTTTTCTTCAGAGGTGTAGCCACTGGCACATTGTCCCACTCCAGTAACCTCCCACCTGCACTCATGCAGTGACACCTGAGAGGGGAAGGCAGCAAGGGGGGCTTAGAATAAAGGTGGCAGCTGGGGAGGGAGTGGTCAGAGAGGGGACTGGGGGATGAGAAGGACGAAAATTAATCATAAACATGTATGAAACTGTCAAGGAATTTAAAAAGAATTGCAAAAAAGATTGAAATAAAGGCATGGTTCCATCTGTCCTAATTAACATTAACCATCAACTCTGACACAGCTCAAAAATCTCCTGTGAGGAGAGGATCAGTTGAAGAATTATCCAGATTAAACCGGCCTGTGGGAGACTATCTTGATTTATTAATGGATGTGGGAGTGCCCAGGCCACTGTGGGCGGTACCATTTCACAGGCTGGTGTTGATAGGCTGTAGAAGAAAGTCGGCTAGCCAGAAACTCTCTTGTGGACCAGCAAGTGTGTTCCTCCATGGGTTTCCGTGTATTTTTTTTTATCTGAGTGACTTCCCTGGTGGGAGGAAACACTACATTAGAGAACAAGAGGGTCTGCCTCCAAGTTCCTGCTTGAGTTCCTGCCCAGACTTCTCTCAGTGATGGACATGACTTGAGCTGGTAAATCAGACAGGCCCTTTCTTCCCTAAATTGCTTTTGATCAGTGTTTTACCACAGTAGCAGGAAGGAGACCAGGGTATTGTCACAGATACACACCTGCTGCATAGGAACAGAAGGTCTTTCCCATCACCCATCACTCTCCCTTTGCCACTGCAAATGGCGCACACACTTCTCTGAGACTTCCAGGTGCTGGAGTCATGGGAGGATTTGTCACATGTCCAGAGGTCCTCTCTCGACCCCTGTGTGCCCTGGATGTGTCTCCTGTCCTGAGTGGGAGGGTAGGATGTGTGCCCACTGTACAGCGAAGGTCAGAGACAGAACCTGGTCCCCAGCCTGATTTTAGCTAACCCCAAAGTCTTGGGAATAAAGTCTGGAGGGCCAAAATCTCAGAGCCCACTTTCCAACCTCTGTGGTCCCTGGCAGAGTTCTGAGGACATTATAATTCCTTAAAAACTCAATGTCTGGATTGAATTAATGAGCCAAACAAAGCTGTAGTTCTAACCCGTGCCTGGTCGTGGGTCAGGATGTGGGGCTAGACCCTCATGCTTTTAATTATCCAGCCAGGCTGCGGTTGGGATGCACTCACATGACTGCATGGCTTCGGCTTCTAGTCCTCCTGCTCTATTTAGGTGAGCCCCAGGAATTTGGACCCCCACCTTGTGTATGTATAGGGGGTAAAGGTGGCCCCGATGCTCCCCCAAAAGAGTGTTCCTCCATATCTGCTGTCATTTGTCCCTGGGACTGAAGGAGTGACATCTCCACTTTCTAAGAACAATTGGGATCTCACCACCTCCAGGGATGGAGCAGACAGAGAAGCAGGATGCCTGGAGGGCAGAGAGAGAGAGAGAGAGAGAGAGAGAGAGAAAGAGAGAAAGAGAGAGAGAGAAAGACAGTCAGAGAGAGAGAGAGAGAGGAGTGTATTGATTCCCATTGAATTGGGTGTCTCAAGGAGATAGGAGAAGCTAAACAAATACTGGCTATAAAGTCGTTGTAGACACCATGTACAACTGTGATCACCAAACAGGAAGTGGGGCAGGAAGTAGGAAGTGATGGCAAGATAGAAGAAATGCTATAGAAGACAGACTCTATCTTTCATGTATTCTAATCATCACCCAGACAGACTGGGACATAATTAGGCTAAATTCTCACCTATTATTTATCTGACACTCAAATTTAACTGGGGATCCTGTGTATTTATTTGCTATGTCTACTAACTTTAGGACTATCTTCAGCAAAACCAAAGGTCTGGAGTTCACCTGTGTTAGTGTTTGGAGACTGGAGTGTGAGAAGGAGGTTGGAAATTCTTAAGCAGGTACCCCTTGAAGGAAGATCTGCACTCCTGGACCATCGCCCCATGATTTGTAAGGCCAATTCTTTCTTTGTGGATTCCCAAGAAAACATCAGTGGACATTTCAGTTTTCTTAATTCTCTATGTCCTGTTCTCTTCAAGGGCCCAGGGCATCATTTCAAAGGACACATGTTCTTTTGTCTTATGTGGTATTTAGGGATTTCCTGGAAGCCCTGGTTCTCCTGTTTCTGATGCCAACCCACTCATTCATCCTAACACCCCACTCAGTTTTTCTCAGTTTTTGTTGAAGCCCTTACCATTTTGTATGGGTGTGCATATGTATGCATTTCTATGTTTGTGTTCATGTGTATGGATGCAGAGACCAGAGGTCAACCTCAGGTATCATTTCTCAGGATGCTGTCCTTGCTTTTTAAGACAGTGTCTCTCACAGGCCTGGCACTCACCATTCTGGCTAGGTTAGCCACTCAGTGGGCCCCAAGGACCAGCTGCCTGTCTCCTCTTCCTTAGGGCTAGGATTATACACAAGGGTTGCTATGAGGGATGTTTCAGGTCTTCTAAGCATGGGCCATCAGTGTCCCCCAGGAGGTTGTTAACAATGCAGACAATAGGAAGTGATCCGTGTATTTGAAGTCCTCCAGGGCCCACCAAGGGAGCCCCAGTTTGAGTTTCTCTGATTCTGAGAATTCTGAGGCAGGAGAATTTGGATACTGGCTCGATTCCTTCAAAGGTGGTGGGACCTCTGCTTTCTTCTGTGGAGGTCATTAGTAGACCAGAAGATCCCACTCAGACCCACTCCACTGTGCATCCTGCCCACGATGAAGGTAGTCGGCTGGGGTGATCTCTTGGGCGCTATGCCATTGCGTGGGAGCAGTCTGCTAGGTAGAGGACCATAATGCTTTTGGTCCTGGCTCCACGGAGCCTATTTCTTGCCACCCAGCCTGCAGGTCTCCAGCCAAGAACAAAACGACACACGTGCTGCCAGTTGGCCTTGGAAGGGAGGTGGCCCGATGCCAGGCACGGCTAATTGCTAATTTGCACTGAAACAGCAAACAAAGCCTCCGAGTGAATGCCCTGATTATTTGGCCAGTTCTCCCCCAGATTCCCTCAACCACCCCCCTGGAGCTGTTCCCTAAATCTGGAGCCATTCTCCCCAGGAATCTCAGAGGCCACTGGGGCCAGGATCTCTTCCCTAGCCCCAGGGAAAATCAAGCTTCTCCGCATCTAATTGGCCAGGAGGAGGAGCTTGCTTTTACTGTGCTGTTTATTTTCAGTGTTTGTGTCTCCCTGTGAAGAAGAGAGTGCAATGCTGTCTCTCAGGTGGGCGTAGAGCAGAGAGACAGGATGGCTGAAAGGCGTGAGGTGTCACTGAGCCTCAGTTCCTCATTTGTAGGTGGCTTATCTGTCGATGCCTTCCCAGCAGGCAAGAGACAGCATGAATTTCCTAGAGGAAGCATCATATCACTCAGGGGGGTCTGTAAGGCTCCTGGAGTTGCATCCTCCCAGTGCAACTCCCAGCCCCTCCCCCAGCCCCACAGGCCCTCAGCACTTCTGTGGCACTGGCTGGGAACTGACAGGTGCCTGGAGTGGAGGTGTGCCTTAGCGGCTGCAGCACTCCAGAGGCAGAAAGCAGGAGGAGCACACCTTCAAGGCCCTCAGAACAGCATCACAACAAACCACCTCCCACCCCAAATTGGCTGGCGTTGAGGAGGGTGGCATGAAGTTACATGATGCAGCCATCCTTCAGCTACTAATTTCTTGTCCCTGTGTTACCAAATGCACCTTCCCCTGGCTGCCAGAATTCTGTTGCCAGCTCCTGTGGAAACCCTTCAGAGCCTCCCACCCCAAGTGTTCGTATCCAGCCACTTTCCTACAAGGAATTCAGCTCCAGGACAACATGTCCTCTATTTGTTGCCATGGATGACCGATTCTGCTCCAGTGGGAGAAAGCAATGGTCTACAGAGGTGACAAGCACAGCCAGGGTCTGGATTTGACCAGAGCACTTTCCTTCCTACTCTCTCCTGTCATCCAAATGAAAGCTCAGGGGTCAGAAGATTTCTAGACAGCCCTAGGTCATTCCTGACCTACAACACAAGGGAAAGAGATTAACCTGGCAGGTTTTGTCATGTGTTCAACTCGGGGAACAATCATAATCTTGGCAGTGAGCAGGCTTGTCAGTCACAGCTTCTTCTGCTTGTTTTAAACTGTGTTTAAAATATCTGATTTACTGCCGCATAATGCTTTAACAATGTTTATTTACCTATTTTTAATTTTCTTAGATTTAGTTTATTTTACAGTGAGTGTTTTTGCCCGCCTGTGTGTATGTGCACTACATGTATGCAGTGCAGAGGCCAGAAGAAGGCATTGGATTCTCTGGAATTGGATTTACGGGTGGCTGTGAGCCAGTGTGCATCCTGGGAACTGGACCTGGGTCCTCTGCACAAGTAGCCGGTGCTGTTAACCATGGAGTCATCTCTCCAGCTCCCACATGATATTTCATATAGCCATATACTATAATGACCAAGTCAGGGCAAGAACTTCTTTATATCTTTGTCAACTCTTAACATTTCTTTGAGGGTAAAAAACATTCAAAACCCTTTGTTCTAGTCTTTCAGAAACATAAAGCATGTGGTTGTCTTCTTTAATCTCCTTGCCATGTGCTAGAACATCAGAGCATCTTTCTCCTGTCTAACCGTGGTGTGGTACCCACTGGCCAATCTTACCACCCTTCTCTCCTCCTCTGCCCCCTCCCTCTGCTAATTACACTCTCAACTTTGATGAGATCAGCTTTATAAGACTCCCTGCTCTGCTCCTCCCCTCTGCTTCCCATCCCCTTCCATCCCCAGACAACCACAGATCGACTTTCTGTCGTCACAGATCGTATTGCGTCTTAGGGAACTCTGTGTAACTGGAGGCATATGGAATGCATTCATTTATGCCTGGCTTCCTTCCCTCAGCGTAATTATTGTGATTGTCATCTACGCTGGAGTGCTCATCAGGAGTCTTCCTTTTCATTCCTGAGCACATCCCCTTGCACAGAGAGATCATGTATCACAGTCTGCTTTTCCATGTTCTTGTTGGTGGATTTTCAGGTCCTTCCATCTTTGGACTAGTAAAGTGGCTTTGAGTACTTAGGTATGCGTGTGTGAAGAGTGGTGGGTCTAGACATGTTTACCTTTTAACAGAAGAGCTGAGCTGTTTGCCTAAACGCTTGTCATCTTCAGTCTCAGCAGCTCGGGTGAGAGCTGCCCTTGCCCCAAGGCTAATACCCAGCGTCACCAGTGTTCAAATGGCTCTACTAGATGTGTAGCAATGTTCATGGTGGCGGGACTTGCACTGTGGAGTGATTAATGACGTGAGACAATTTCCATCCACTTGCCTGCCATCCACACATTAGTGTGGGTAAGTGCCTGGTTGCTTATTATTACTGTATTGAGATTTCTTGTATACACACACACACACACACACACACACACACACACACACACACACACACACACACACACACACACACACACACACACACACACACACTATGCACTAGGTGACCAGAGAAGGCAGTGGATGCCCTGCATCTGGAGTTACAGGCAGTTGTGAGTTGTCTGATGTGGGTGCTGGTAACTGAACCCTGGCCCTCAGGAAGAGCAGTCAGAGCCCTTAGCCTCTGAGACATCTTTCCAGTTCCAGGGCTTGTGGATGCATGGCTTTGCAGATACCGCTTTGCAGATGCTTCCTGTGGTTCTTTAACAGTGGTCTCTGTGGAAAGTTGTGCCCTTTGACAAAGATAGATTAGCTTTTCTTTCATGGATTATACTTTTGGTGTCATGGCAAACTTTGCCTAACCCAGTGTCACACAGATTTTCCTCCATCATTTTCTTTTTGAATGCATAATGATTGTTATGTTTGAAAGCAAAACGTCCCCCCAGAGACTCATACACGTGGGTACTTGCTCTTTTGGAAGGCTGAGGAAACTTTAAGAGGTGGAGATGAAGTACAGTTCTGGGCAGATGGCCTTGAGAGTCATGACCACCTGCTTCAAGATGTCTGGTCAGCAACTTCACTTCTTTTTTTTTTTGTTGTTATTTTTTTAAAAAAGAAAATAAACTATATTTTTTTTATTTTACATACCTATCCCAGTTTCCATTTCATCCCCTTCATCTTTCCTGCACCGCCCCCTCTACTCCTCAGAGAGGGTAAGGCACATTGCTTTGGGGAAGGTTCAAGGCTCTCCCTAGGCTGAGCAAGGTATTCATCCAAAGAGAATGGGTTCCCAAAAAGCCAGTATAAGCAATAGAGTTACATCCTGGTACTACTGTCAGTGACCCCCACAGTCTGCCCCAGCCATGCCACTGTTACCCACATTCAGAGAGTTTAGTTTGGTCTTAATGCTGGTTCCTTCCCTGTCCAGCTGGAGTTGGTGAGCTCCCATTAGCTCAGGTAAACTGTTTCAGTGGGTGTCTCCGTCATGGTCTTGACCTCCTTGCTCATATTCTCACTCCTCCCACTCTTCAACTGGACTTTGAGAGCTCAGCCCAGTGCTCCGCTGCAGGTCTCTGCCTCTGTTTCCATCAATTGTTAAATGAAGGTTCTATGGTGATATTTATGGTATTCATCAGTCTGACTACAGGGCAAGGCAGTTCAGGCACCCTCTCCTCTATTGCTTAGGGTCTTAGCTGGGGTCATCCTTGTGGATTCCTGGGAATTTCTCTAGTGCCAGGTTTCTTGCTAGCCCCATAATGGCTCCCTCAATCAAAATATCTCTTTCCTTGCTCTCATTTCTGTTCTTCCTCCATCTTGACTCTCCTGTTCCCTCAAGTTCTCCTCCCCCTTCCCTTCTCCCCTCCTCTTCCCCTTCTGCCCTCCTTTCTCCCCAAACCCCCATGCTCCCAATTTTGTCAGGAGATCATTTCTATTTCCCCTTTCCAGGTGGGTCTATATATGTTTTTCTTACTAGAAAAACATTCTGAGTGAGGTATCCCAGACCCAGAAAGATGAACATGGTATGTACTCACTCATAAGGGGATGCTAGTTGTCACACAAAGGATAACGAGCCTATAGTCCATGACCCTAGAGCATCCTCATTTCTTATCAAGCAGGATCATTCAACCAGCCCCTACCTCTTAGGCTATCAGAACCAAGTCAGCCACCATGTACTCCCTACATGTCCTATGTGGGCCAAAACAAACCTCCCACGACTTAAATTGTTTCTGTCAGATACTGAATTACAGTGGCTAGCAGAGTAACGAGTATAATGGCATCTTTCTTCCACTCAGTGCAATCACTCATTTTAGTTGCTTATTGTGTATTGGACAAAGTGGAGATCAAAGTTCACTGTGCCGCACGAGAACATACAATTTCCCAGCACCCTTTGTTGAAATGATTGCTTTGTCGTCATGGGATTGCTCTTGCGCCTTTGTTGGAAACCAGTCGGCTGTGTGTTTACACCTCTACTTCTGGGCTCTCTCTCCTTTGACGACGACTTTTCTGTTTAATCTTTGTGCTAGTAACATACTTTTGATTAGTGAGGATTAAGAGTGAACTCCATGTCAGTGTGAATTCCTGAACTGGATTCTTTTTATTCCAACTTGGTTTTGGTATTTTATACACCCTTTGGATTTTGTCATGAACTTTATAGATTTGGTTGGTTGATTTCTTTTAAAAAATAATTTTTTGGAATAGATTAGGAAAGTGTTTGTTCTTAGTTCATGTGTGGTGCATGCACATGAAAATGTGGGTGCACATATGTGTGTGTGAGCATGCAGAGGGTAGGGCTGGTGCTGGTGTCTTCTTCCATTACTTTCTACCTCACTGTCTTGAGACAGGGTCTCTCACTGGGAACCCTGTGGCTTTGGCTAGGCCTGATGGCCAGTGACCTCTGGGTCCTTTGTCTTCAACCTTTATTGCTGGCCTTACAGCTACTCACAGCCACATGTGACTCTTTATATGGGTGCTGGGGATTTGAATGCAGGTCTTCATATTCACAGAGCAAGGACTTTACCCACTGATCTATCTTTCAACCCTTAATTATGCCTTCCGGTGCTATTATAAGGATGCTTTCAATGTCAGCTGCTAATGGCTAATTCCTAGCATTTAAAGAGACAGATGGAATTTGTATATTGATTTATTTTAATCCTATATTATCCCCTTGTTGCTGGAATTGAACCCAAGGTCTAATGTACACTTAACAAGAACTCTACCACTGTGCTATATCTTCAGCCTCTTCTCAGTTTCCCTTTTGAGCCAGAATTTTCATTAAGTTGTCTGTTCTGGCCTTGAATCCTCTCTGTTGACCAGATGGTCACTGAACCTGCAATTCTTCTGACTCAGCCTCTGGGTCATCAAAATTACAGGACTGTGCCAATAAGCCCAGATCTGTAATGCTGCAGTTTGGACAAGCTCACTTATTCATAGTATTTTTGGTAGAGTTCATCAGATTTTTTTCTCATGGAAAATCATGTAATCTGTAAAACAAAACATTTGATCCTTTTTCTACCCTACCTGAGTGGCTTTTATTCCCATTTCTTGCCTTATCACACTGCCTACCCCTTCCCATACAATGTTGAACAGAGGGCATGAAATCAGACAACTTTTGACCTTAGAAGAAAAATGTTAAAATTTTCGGTGTTAATTATAATTTTAACAAATAATTTAAAAATGATCACCAGGTTAAGGAAGCTCTCATATTCTGAGTTTGCTGACAGAAAAAAAAGAAAGAAAAGGAAGCAAGAAAGAAAGAAGGAAAGAAAGAGAGAGAAAGAGAGAAAGAAAGAAAGGGTTGCTAGATTATGCAAAATGTGTTTTCTGAATTTGGAAGGTATGTATTCAGTTCATCTTTGAATAATGTGAACAGCGTTGGTTAAGTTCCAGTGTTAAAAGTGTACTCCATAGCAAATTCATGTGGTTCCAACATGTTACCTGTTGTATAGATTGTTGAGATTTTTGTGAGACTGCGCCTGTGTTCATGAGGGGCACCTGTGTTTTTCTCTGCTTCCCTGACTCTGACTGTTCTGGTCTTCAATACTGGCTGTAGACACAGAGCTGGTGCATAGGCCCTCTGCTCAGTTTCTGGAGGGGGATGTATGGAATTGCTTACGTGCATTACTGACTTGCTTGGTAGGATTCAATGTGAAGTTCTCTGGGGATGAAGCTTTCTTTCTAGAAAGTTTTTACTTTATTTTATTTTTGTATGGCATGAGGGATTGAACCTATGTGAAGCAAGATCTACAGGAGAGATGGCTCGGTGGTTAAGAGTGTTTACTGCTCTTGCAAAGGCCCTGTGCTCAGTTCCTCTCATCCAGGGCCTCCACATGGTGGCTCACAAACTTCCATTGACTCCAGTTCTGGGGGACCTAGCACCCTCTTCTGGCCTCTGTGAGCTCCTGTTCTCACGTGGTGTACATGCACACATAGAAGGACATGCATACACATAAAACTAAATAAATTTAAAAATGCAAAATACCCAGACATTTTAGTGGTGAAATATAAAATCAGACCTAGTTCACAGCTCTTTAAGTGCCAATGTTTGATCATCACCAACAGATAGCCGTTCACACTTGCAGAAGGTATTTGTGTAACCAGTCCCATTGACGGTGTCTGTTTCTTATACATCTGTCTCAGCCACCAACAATGCCAAAGGCAGCAGTGGCCGAGCACCCAGCTTTGGGTGATGTCCTGACACAGTCCTGTGGTTGGTGTACTATGTGACACTGAAAAACATACCCAGACTTTCTCATGCTAACTTGAGAGAGAACATAATTATTAATTATCTAAAACTTTTAAGTATGTAAATTGCTTCCTGTTTTAAAAAGCAATTTACGATTAATACTGTTTTCAGATGATAACTATCTGGAGCAGATTGTGGCGGTTCAGCATACCTGTGCAGCACTCAGTGGTGAACCTGGGGATGTCAGCATTTCCATCTCTTTGATCGTTTGCCATTCCTATGGGATGAGGACTTTTGAACTCTTTGAGCTCTTTGTAAAATACATGAAGAGCTGTTGGAACTTCAGCCATCATCACTGTGCGTGTTACTCTTCTGTAACTTCTTTGGTTCCCACTATTCAGTCTTCCAGCTGCCTTCCAGCCGTCTTATCTCTTAAAATAATATATTTTTATTTTTATCTGTGTGTATGGCGCATATGTGCAGTGCTCATGGAGGCCAGAAGGTGGCATGAGTTCCCCAGGAGCTGAAGGTGCACACTGTTGTGAGCCAGCAGGTGGGTGCTGGTAACTAAACCTGGGTCCTATAAGAGGGATGCACACTCTTACCTGCTGAGCCACCTCTCCAGCCCCTCATATTAAAAAACAAATATTTCATTTTACACACACGCATGCAGTGTTTGTGTGTTGTATGAGTGTGTGTGGATACTAACATTTATGCATACACATAAAAGAAAGGTTGACGTCAGGTTTGCTCCTCTCTTCCTTTCCATCACTCTTTGGAGACAGTCTCTCACTGGTCCTGGGGCTCACTAGCTGGTCGACCAGCTGGCCTTCCCACCCCATCCTCTTGTCTGCCTTTGAGCACTGGAGCTACAGGTGTGTGACAATAAGCCTATCTATGTCTTCTTCTTCCTCCTCCTCCTCCTCCTCTTCTTCTTCTTTTAAAGTATGGGTAGTTGAGATCTAAACTCAGAATCTTCATCCTAGCTTAGTAAGTACTTTATGGACCGAGTCATTCTCCCAGTCCTTTACCTTCCTCTTCGGGGCTCAGTTACAGCCTCTGAAGAATGAGGTTTGTGGTTTGGTGAAATCTGAGTGGAAGTGTATGTAAACACTCAGCTGCGATGACCACACCCTTTTCCTCTGTAGAGCAGAAAGCCTGCCCTACTTAAGCACATGAAGAAAAGACCCAAATGAGTCTTCCTGGTATCCAATCATAACCTGAACTGTGGCTTCAGGGTACTTCCTGACAGGAATCTTGGGATTATCAATCTCCAAGTGTCGGCTCTGCACCAAGCTGTCATGAGTCACCGGGACATGGGCCAGACCCTGCCCTGGGAGCCCCGTCGGCATGACTCAGGGAGCATGGGTCTCAGCCCATGGCCTGTGGCTGGGAGCTGACTGCTGGCCAGGGGTGGGGCTCCTAGCTGAGGTTGCTTGGAAGAGAAATAAGCACAGTTCTGAGATTTGACCAGACCCTGAAAGCTGAAGGGGCGTGTGCACCTCTCAGGGTCTATGCCTGAGCTGGGCGGGGGTCGTGGGGATGACTCCTGGCTGGTGGAACCTTGTGTTGGCTGGCTCAGGGCAAGTCACTCTGTGGGCATGGTCTTAATTTATTTTTTACTCAAGTGGCTGCAATGCATTTATTACTGAGGGATCCAAAGGGAGCAGGTCATCTCCTTCAATCAACTTTACTTTTGCGCAGTGAGGCCATTACCTTCTCTTTTATGTATTTCAAAATATTCACTATAGTATTGATAAGCAGGTTCCAATTTAGTTAATACATTCCAAAATGTATTAACAGAATGCAGGAAAGCTAATTGTGTAACTGTCATTGTGTCTCTTCCCCCTCCTCTGGCTTCCCCACATCTCTGGTAACTACTGCTTCCCTACGTCTTGGGGAGCAGCTTTTCAGATTGCGTGCCTGAGTGAGCTCATGTGGTGTCTGATTTGTGTGGCTGGCTTATTCCATTTAGCATAGTGGTGAGGCTTAGGTTTAGCTTTCCTGTTTTTGTTTTTAGTGTATTTTAATTGGATAAAGTAAGGGGTTTTGTTATGACATTCTGCATATGCAAGGTCCTTGTTGAAATTCACCTCCTCTCTTGTGGGTTCTTGCACTCTACCCCCTTTTCCCTTCCTCCCCTACACCCCTGATGGTTCCTTTTATCTTCATACTCCCCACCCACCTCCTACATCCTACATACAAGAAAAGTCACACAATGTTTGTCTTTTCGAATCTGGTTTATTTCACTATCTCCAGTTCTATCTATTTTTCTGCAAACATTTTTTCATTCTTTACAGATGGCTCAAACTTCTCTCTCTCTCTTTCTCTCTTTCATACACACACACACACACACACACACACACACACACACACACGCACGCACGCACGCACATACACGAATACTTTCCCTACCTATCCATGGTGGGCACTTGGGCTGCTTTTATAATTTGTTCTTGTGAATGGTACAGAGATGTACACGGGCTGTGTAGCCACTGCATTTAGTAGTTCTTGTTTATATTTATTCTCAGAGGAACCCCCATACTGACTGGACTAATACCTGCATTTTGCCCACAGCATGTGGCATCTGTTGTTTTCTGCACAGCAGCTGTTCTGACGTGGGTGTCCTGGATCTCAGAGGAATTTGACTAACATTTCCATAATGGCTGAAGGTGTTGGGCACATCTATCTATCTATCGTTTGCCATCTATCGTTGGTCATTTCTATCTATTTTGAAAGGTGTAGATCTGTTTTAACTGCCCATGTATTGATTAGATTATTTGTTCTTTTGTCCCTCAGTTTTTGTTTTAATCTATATACTAATTTCCTGTCATATGAGTAACTAGATAATGTTTTTTCTCATTCTGAAGGCTGTCTCTTCACTCTTCTGCCTCTGTGTTTGCTATGCAGAGGGTTTTTAATTTGATTCAGTTGTATTTATCGATTCTTGTTTTCGTTTCCTCAATTACTGACATCCTAGTCAGAAATCCCTTACTAATGCTGAAATCTAAAGATATTTTTACGATGTTTTCTTGTAGCAGGTTCCAATTTAGGTCTTTAAAATGTATTTTCTTATTTGTAGTTTTGTATATGTTTGTCTCTTTCTGGTGGTATTTACAGTCCACACGTAGCCAGAAGAGGCCAGAAGAGGCCATTGGATCCCCTGGAACTGGAGTTCCAGGCAGGTTGTGAGGCACCACGTGGGTGCTGGGAACTGAACTCAGGTCCTTTTCAAACCCTCTTAACTGCTGGGCTGTCTCTCCAGCCTCCCTTACACTAAGCTCTTTGATCCATTTTGAGTTGATGTTGGCAGGGGTGAGAAGAGTAGATACGATTTCATTCTCCGTGTGCATTTGGTAGTACAAAGTCACTGTCTTTTTTTTAATGTTTTTTGTCAAAAGCCAAGTGGCTACAGCTTCTTGGGCTTATTCCTGGAACTTTTACCCAGAGATCTGTGTCTGAACTGAAAGAACAACACAAAGAATCAGTGATGCAAAGTGTTAGCTCTTTGAAAGGACAAACAGAATTGATAAACTCTTAGCCAAACTGAAAGAGAGAGAGAGAGACAGAGACCGAGATAAACAGAGACAGAGGGGAGGGGAAGGAAGGTGGAAATGTGAAAATTAATAAAATTATAGACAAAGGGAGGCATTAGAACAGGTGCCACTGAAATCTAGATGATCATAAGAAAACATTTTAAAAACTTGTACTCCAATAGATTGGAGAATATGGGTTAAATGCATGTACTTTAGACACATGACTCCCGAAGCTGAATCAAGCAGATGTTAACAGCTGATGGATCAATAGCGAGCAGACTGTGACGGTAGGAAATCTCCCCACGGAGAAGAGTTAGACGCGTTCACTGCCAGTCTGTTCCGGGTCTCTGGAGAACTAACACCAGTGTCCTTTGAGGGTCCCCACTCTCCAAAGACCTCTAAGTTCCTCTCTCTTTTGGGGGGGCTTTGACGGTGCTTCATTGCAGGCACAATTGATAAGGTCCTCAGCCAGTTGCCATCCACCTGAACTTCAGCCTGTGCCCCCTCCCTGGAGACTGAGAGCTGGACCTAAATTCCTAGTCCTCTCCATGCCGCCTCAGCAGTTTCTAGCCCCTACTCTCAAACTACCTGCCCCCATCCTCCCTGCAAGCTCTATTCCAGCTTGTCAGCATGCAAGAGATGTCCTTACCCGGGCCATGAACTGCTGAAAATGGCCTCAGCATGGTGAGGGAGGGGATGACAGAGCAACCATGTAGCGAGCCAGGAAGCCAGAGATCCTATGATGGTAACCAATTCTCTTGAAAACCAGTTGAGGTCCCATGAAAAGGGTACTAAGCCTTCCAACATAGCACCCCAGTGACCTCATGCCCTCCCTATGGGCCCCACTTCTCATCACCACACTGTGAAGCATGTCTCCAATACATTGACCTTTGGGAAGAGGCTACACACAAAAACTGAGGTAAGCCTCATGTGGCCCACCCTGGAGACGAGCAGTCAGAACTCATTGTGGGAAGAGTTATCTGGGTCCTAGGTGACCCTGGGAGAGGGATCTTAGAAGCTTGGTCCTGGTCTCCCTTGGGCTTTTTGCCCCTGTGGCTTTCCTATTGCTGACTGTGTCTTGGACCTTTTTCAGTAATGACATAGGGCAGAGAGGGTTAATATGTGCTTGGTCTTGTGAGTCATATCAATTTGTTGAATTTGAGACGGTCTGGGGTTCTGACATGACTTTCTTCCTGGGTCATTATTTTTCTTTCTCTTCTTTAGTGGGTCTTGATTATCAATAGATACTTACACATTTTACGTACTTTATAATTCTTGAAGTCTTAATTGGCACCTTCTCACAATTGTAGTTAAGTGTGTGTGTGTGTGTGTGTGTGTGTGTGTGTGTTGGACATCTGTGACTATGCTCATCCCTAGGGTTCATCCTCAGGGCCAGCCTTTCCACACTGAGTTTTTGCCTGCCCTTCAGGTTTATGGGTCAACAGGCTAGAGTCAACAACAGTCCACCCACATGAAACTATGGGCTGTGTCTGGAAGAAGGAAGATTTACTCTTTTCATTTCCATTGCTGTGATAAATTACAAAATTCAACTTAGGGAAGAAAGGATTTATGTTAACTCAAAATTCCAGGTTACAGTCTATCAAAACAGGGAAGTCAGAGTGGCAAGATCTTAAAACAACCAGTCCCATCACATTTACAATTAGGTGTGGAATGAAAATGAATTCATGTATGCTCCTAATGCTTAGCTCCACGATTTCCATTCATACATTTCAGGATTCTAAGCCTAGGGAATGATGCTGCCCAAAGTGGGCTGTCTTCCCACATCAATTGCTATGTTTGAGACAGTTCTCCACAGCCTGTACACCAGCTAAATTGATCTCAACAGTCCCTCACTGAGACCTCTTCCTAGGAAAACATAGATTTTTGCCAATTTGATAATTAAAATTTACCATCAGAGAAAGGGAAAGGGCCTGTGCTCCCTGTGGGCTGGGGTTATGTTGGGGTACAGACATTATTTGAATGACAGGTTTGAGCACCTATCTGAGAGGCATCAGGGCCCAGGTACCTATTCTGTAAGTCCTGGTCCCTCAGGCTTCTGGACAGTGTTATTCCTGGGCCATACCTCTTTGCTTTCCAAAGA
The DNA here is from genome assembly GCA_004026605.1 of Ondatra zibethicus. NCBI lineage: Eukaryota > Metazoa > Chordata > Mammalia > Rodentia > Cricetidae > Ondatra > Ondatra zibethicus. Next base: position 18,057 of record PVIU01013414.1, on the reverse strand, counting down.
TGATGGGTGCTTTCATTTTCTGACTCTTCTTCCTGTTAAAGTATCTGATATGGGGCAGTTTCTTTAATCCCAGTCAGATTCTGGTTGAATGAAATACCACACTGTGTTTTCACATTCATTCATCAGGACTGTTTTGTGCCCTTGATGGTTCTAGAGCGTTCTTTAGGAAGTCTGCAGAACTGAGCTACCATGACCCTCAAGAGCACCCATGATAACATCTGTGATTTCACTCTCAGAACATCTCTAAATTCCCATGTTGAAACCCAGTAACTATTATGGCAGCATTTGGGAGTGGGTCCTGAGCTCTCATGGGCTAAGACAAGTCCTGAAGATGGCCAAACCCTCTTCTACTGTGTGAAGATACAAGAAAGAGAACTCATCATCCTCTCTGCCTTTGCCTTGATTTCAGCTTCCAGCCCCTGAGCCAGGAGAGACAGAAGTGTGTTGTTTACTGGTGTTTTCCCACCCAATTCAGTGACTTCCCCTTAAGCAGCTGCTGTCTTAATCCACCACTGCAACTCTGCTGCTGGTGCTGGTTCAGCTGCAAGGGTTGTCGCCAGTGGGGATTCTGTTCCCTCATGCACCGGCTCTCTCAAAGGAAAATCTATCTAGATCTCTACCCTTCTATAAAACTCAGGATTCAAAAGTTGAGGTAAAATTCTGCTAGCACAGAGAGGCTAGATCGCAAGTAGCTAACCGTCTCTCCTTGCTCGCATCTCCGGATAAACCCCTGAGATCTTCCGCTTAGAACTTAGAGCACGCTATACCTGGTTCCTCCCTGTCACTTCCTGTCAGCTAGTGACTGACGCAGCCTCCTGACCACAGGTTAATTTTATTTAATCAAACAAATGGAACATGCTTCAGTATTGTAAACAAAAGCACTAGGAAGAAATGTAACACACCTTAAACTAACAGTTTACAAGTCACAAAAGCCTATAGTGTCTCCTCAGAGCAGCTTGGAAGGACCAGGACACCAACACACACATCCAACACACACACACATACACACACACACACCACATGTGTCACACACATACAAACCACACACACACACAAAGATATACATGTATACATATACACATAGACACACATATGCATACGTACACATATACCTCCCCATACATGCTTATGTATACATACATACCACACATACAAACACAATATACCTGCATGTACACACATGTCCACACCACACATGCATACCGTGCACATATGTATATCATACACCTACCCACATGTATACACATGCTGTGCTCCCTGTTTTCCTGTCTCTCCCTCTTTGTGTTCTTTTGACCCCCACTGAAGCACTTTATTTACATGCGACTCCCAGGACTTTCCCTTCTGTGTTTTCATTTTGCCTTTTTATGGTCTGCGATGTCAGCTGCAGTAATTAGCACAGTGAAGTTAAACTGATGGGATGGGAGCGGATTCTCTGCCATTTGTCCGGGTCTTTGGGGTGCACATGCATCTGGGCCGATAGCTCTGCTCTCCCCAATGGTTTAAACTGTCCGCGAGGCTAACAGGGACCTCTGCACCTCTGTGATCTTTAGAGCCCTCTGTGTTCTCGCTTGCAGTTTATCATCTTTCCCGGTGAACCGTCCCCTCGTATGTGAATCTCTGTCCTTGTCTTTGCTCAGGAGAAACTCAAACTAAGACATACACTACTCAGGAGTCATTGTCATCACGCAGACTCTGTGCGGTTCTGCTCGGTCACTTCCCCCTCTTTCACTTGGTCTGGTTCAGGGTTCAGGCCATCAGCATGGCTCACTTCTGTCTGGAAGACAAGGAAACACGAACACAGACTTGAGGTAACTTACTGGAGGTGGGAAAGTGAGGACACGGCTGAGTCTGAGTTCTAACCCTGCTTGGTGTGACTCTCCGCCTCTCTGCCCATGCTCCTCTCCTCTCTGTGAGTGTCTGGGTTCCCATCTGGACATGTTTTGTGGCCTTGACAGAGGTCAGAGTGAATGACCACATCATTCCTAGTACTGTTCGCTCTAATCAGGATGCAAAGTTCCAGGAGGCAGGTCCCCTCCCCAGTGTCCCTTCTGAGCCTTCTATACACATATCCCCAATACCATGTCTATCCCACTGATAAGACTGGAGCTGAGGTCTGCCGGTCCATTATTCATGCTGATAGATGGACCGAGGCTGGGACGATGGAATGAGTTTCATACTGGGCTCAGTAGCCCCAGGGGTCTCTTAACCTTCCAGCTCCCCCATGGCATGGCTGTGTGCTTTCCTGCAGCAGGCAATCTTGCCATGTGCACAAATTGAGCACGGTTCAGAGTTTATGGCCATACAAAGGCTTGGGAGTACTGTTTTATATGTCTGTTTTGCACGCCTTTAGCATCATAGAGGCTGAAATGAATTCCACAGTAGAGTCAGGCTGCTCACAAGCGGAGCCAAGAATTTCCTGCAGAGGAGTTAACGCTACCTCTGGCAGCCACGGTGCACAGTGAGAAAGGCCTTGCCGAGTGTCTCACCCAGCCAGGGGCATCCAAGGGAGTTGTATTCTTGAGCCCCTGAAGGCTAATTTTCCCTTTTCCAGAAAACTGGGTGTGGAGTGTGGGCTTGGAGTCAACTGATCACAGATGGCGATGCATCTTGGCGTTTTCTGGAATCCCACCAGACCATTTGATAGATGAGTCTACTGAGCTCCAAATAGGTCAGCTAATGTCCCTGTCATAGAACGCCTGAGCCAGGAGGCTCCCCTGTTCAGATATCAGAAGACTATCAGCAAGGTGTTCTCTGAGCTGGGCTCCCTGTCTGTGCCTTAGGTCGCTGGTCTTTTGTTGTACAAGGAATATTCGACTGCCCTTTTCCTCTGAGAGTCTCCAAAGTCAGGAAGTAAGCCAGACAAAGTGGATGGTTCCTATCACAATGACAGGAACTGCTCTGGATGGAGCAATGACTCTTTACCAGTCCCTAGAATTCCTCCACACTCATGAAATCATGACTCTGTCAACAAGGCCAACTTCAAAATAAACTGACTATGAGCAATGACATTCCCTAGTGTCAAGTACGGTCCGCTCACTCTCTTCCTGAAAGCCCCACAGTCCAGAGCCGTGTTCATCGGCATGGCCTTGCTGAGGCTGTTCCATCTGCCTGGTGTTCCTTGGGAGACGCCTATACCCTGTATCCTTCGAAGCCCAGTTCTTTCGAACCTGCCTGAATATCCCAGGCTAACCATGTGACCCATTCAACTTTCTGCTTTCCCTCAGACTCCTGGCCATCAGACTATGGGGGAAAAATCTCTCTCTCATCTAAGCTGAACAGCCATGTCACTGTCCACAGCTCAAACTAACACAACATATGAGGCCCCTGGGCCAGATGGGGGTAGGAGTGAGAACAGGGGACAGGACAGAGAGCTGAAGGATGAAGTCAAGTCAGGTAGAGTGGGGAGAGAGCCTCGTAGATAGAGAATGCTGCATGCCTCAGCCAGCATATGGCAGAGAAAGTCCCATCTTAGGTCAGTGTGTGTGTGTGTGTGTTCTCCTCTAGAGACCAAGGAGAAGCAGGAAATTTGTGCTGTCTGACATCTGCAATGACGGCATGAGTGACAGGATCCATCCATGGCTGGGAACAGCAGCTGGGACCATGTGTCACAGTGAGCGAGCAGAGGCTGGGCCTTCCAGAACACGTGCCCGTTTCACCTGTGAGCAGAAGGAGCCACGCGAGACCAGCTAGTTGCTCTGCGCAGTGACTAGCTGGTGTCTTGTCTACCAATTTCCTTGAAGTACTTACTAACCACTTACATGGTGGGGTAGAGATAAACAGAATTTTATTAATAAAATCACTAATTTCTGCACCCAAAATGAGAGATTTATTGTGTGCATGTATTATGGGTGATTCTCCAAACCTGCTGGTGCCTTGGAAGGCGTGGTGTAGGAGGTCCTTCTGACTATGTGTTGCTTTCATTGGTTGAATAAAGAAACTGCCTTGGCCTTTTGATAGGGCAGAACTTAGATAGGCAGGAAAGATAGAACTGGATGCTGAGAAGAAGGACAGTGTGGTAGACGCCATGAAGCTCCTACCTGAGACTGATGCTGGTTAGAATCTTTCCTGGTAAGCCACGACCTTGTGGTGTTACACAGATTGGTAGAAATGGGTTAGATCAGGATGTGAGAGTTGGCCAAGAAGAGGCTAGATATAATGGGCCAGGCAGTAATTTAATTAATACAGTTTCTGTGTGGTTATTTTGGGGGTTAAGCTAGCAGAGCAGTGGAACGCAGCCAGCTGGCCTCCATACTACAGGGTAGTTGGGGTTTGCAGTGTCGATAATAAGAGTGAGTCTCTTCCTTCTGCTTCTGGTGGACCCCATTCTTTTTATCAGTCTCTGCCATGTGTGGCTTCTGCCATGCAACATCACTGACTCTGGTCACCATGTGGTATGAGCCCAGCAGTAACTCGTTTGCCAGGCAAGGCCGAGCACAGACTGCTGCTACCCAGGGGAGTCATTGTCGGGGAGGCAGGGGCCACCCGCCCAAGAAATCCCAGATGTGTCATGATGGAGTTTCACCTTCACATGGTGTGGAAATGAAGTGTTACTTATTTACTTATTATTTGTGTGTCTGTGTCTATGTGAGTGGTTGCCACAAGTTTGTTGGTTGGATCCAATGGAGCTGGAGTTACGGGTGGCTCTGAGCTGCAGGTGCTGAGGCCTGAACTTGGGTTCTATGGAAGAGAAACAAGTACTCTTAATTGCTGAGTTATCTCTCCAGCCTTATATATTTATTTATTTGATATTGTTTGATATTATTTATTCAGAATATAAATAAAAAATATAAATGTAAATAAGTGCTCTGCTCCTGAACTAGATCCCCATCATTTTTTTTTTAAACTTCAAGACAGGGTCTCAATAAGCTTCCCAGGCTGACTCTGAACATACTCTAACTCAGGCAGGCCTTGGACTTGTGATCCTCCTGCCTCAGCTTCCTAAGTCTCTGGGATAATAGGTGTGGCTACTAGGCCCCAAGGGTGACATCCCCTGCCTCAGTCTGCATCCATTTGGCCCAATCCCCAGCAGCTAATGCTGCAGGAGGCTGATTCTTCCCCTTCAGAGATTGTGGCTCATGGCTGGAGGACTCAGACTATAGCACCCCAGGCTGCTCCATGGAAGGGGCAATGGCTCTGATTTCTTGGGAGGTTGAGGCTTTTTCTGGGTTCCGTGCCACTCAGCTTGAGCATGAGATTCTTGCAAAGGATGCCCTGGCATCTTAGTGAAGAGGGTACCCAACACAGTCTTCAGAACCATCACAAAGTGAGGCTAGAGAGATGGCTCAGCAGTTAGGAGCACTAACTGTTCTTGTCAAGGACTGAAGCTCAGTTACCAGCATCCAGGTCAGGTGACTCACAACTGCCTGTAAGCCCAGCACCAGGGGATTTATCTTTATCCTATCTTTTGGGTTCACTAGTACCTGTACTCACGTGTGCAAACACACGCCCATACATACATAAAATTTAAATGATCACAAAGTATCCAAAGCATGCAGCGTGTCTAACAGTAGGGGAAAGTGCTCTGTGTGCCGTGGGCTGGCCTGTTAGACGGTGGGAACTGGTGTGGAAGGAGGCTCACCAGCATTGCCAATTTCAGATGGGGCTTGCCACATGGTGTGTGCCGCAGGACCTGGCTGACTGGAAACAGCAGCTATGGCTAAGGAGCAGGCAGGCATGATCGGAATGCTCCTGGGGGCTCATCAGCCTCAGTTTACATTTCTCTAAAAAGTGTCAACTTAAAAAAACAAAAACAAAAGTCATTTTCACTCTGTTCTCTCTCACAGAGCTGCTCCTGGCTAAAGAGCCCTGAGTGTGAACAGGGCTGTACAGAGGTTGAGAGCCAGACTGTTTGCCCTTGCTCCCTGATGATGAGTCCCAGGCCCTAGCCTGGGCTGAGTGCTGGCATGATTTCATCTGGGGTGTGGGATATGCCAGGATCACTTCTGCACAGAGGGCTTTCCCATAAGCTGGACGTATCAACCTCGACTTTCCTGGTGTGCAGACAGAATGGTTCTATGCACATCAAGTGCACAGCCTGTGGCCTAGCACACAGTAGGTACTCACCAAAGCCAGCTATGTTTGCTCTAACTGGCCTTCTCTGGGCTGGCCCTGCGTCTGCCTCTCCGAGTATCATCCTTCTCCATGCTTGTTTTCAACTCCCATGATGCCTTATACATCTCACCGTCTGAGCAGGAAGGGACCAGCCCCCTGTTGTTGAGATGCCAACATGCGCCACTTTCTCTAGGATGGTGGTGCTATCTCACAAGACCTCAAAACCTCCTAGTGAAAGATATGGCATCGTGTCCATTTCACAGCAAGGAAAATAGAGGCTCTTTGTGTGATGAGATGAACATTGGAGCCCATTTTGATTGTCTTCCATGAGTCCCACACAGGGAACCGGCTGTGGCAGGTGGGGCCCAATGTTATGCTTGACATTGGAGTCCAAGAAATTCAAAATTGACTGGGTGCTGGCAGGACAGTGGGAAAGACTGAGTGGGGGGCTGGTAGTGAAAGGGTGCTGACCTTGTGTAGACAGAGTGGCCATATTCCAGTGGATCAGCTTCTCTGAGCCCATCTCTCTTGTCTAAATGGCAGGCCAACCATCCCCACAGTCCATGGACCGCTGTGATGGTGACATTGGAAGCATGTACCAGATCCCAAGGAAGACAGCGGTGGTCATGCTGGGTAGAGCAGATCAATGGGGTGATGTGGCTACCTGTGGCTACCTATATTGGGGGGCATGTATTGATCCCTCAGTTTCTTTCAATGGTAGAGTTATCTTACCTTGGACTTTGCAGCCTGTTTTGGGCTCCTCTGTGGGATATAGGTGCCTCAGCAGCACATGGCAACTAGTCCCTGTCTGACTGGAACCCAGGAAAATGAAGTTGTGGTTTCTCTTTGCTCCGGATGAACCAATAACCTTGAAAATGTAGAAATCAAATGTCTATGGTTCCCAGTTCCTTGTTTGGTGGCATGGACTCACAGACATTGTAAAACATCAAATTAGATGGAAAATTGCCTGAGGTCCCTGTAAATGAAAATTGCTCTTTTTTATAAGAGGGAAAATGACCCTTAAAATCACAACAAACAATGTGGGGCTCTTCCTTTTATGAACCGTTCACATGGTAATCCTATTTGTTCACACCAGTGCCCAGGCCCCAGCCGGTGTTTTCACAACACCATGCTTTGCACATTTGCACGGAACTGTAACCTGAAAACAAAGCTGACCCCTGCCTTTGGTCCCTGTCCAAAGGGCACTTTGGGCCTCTACCAAGTGTTTGCCTCTGGGGCTGAGGCTGAGGCTGGCTCGGTTTGGTGTGGGACTCAGCATGATTCAACTACTTGGTGACTTCAAGCTAGTTGCTTAACTTCTCTGGGCACACTTTCTTCTTCCATGACAGAAGAGGGTTGAGTTCAAAGGGAGAGGGAGCACAATCTATGTCTCTGGATGCCAGCTAGGTGTTATACATGGTCCAACCATGACCTGTGACTGCTCATTCTTGTTCAAACATCCTCCCCGTCTTGGGATCTCACAAGAATATTTGGGTAAGAAGGCGAATATGGATGATGGTAGTGACTCTGGCTTAGAGCTGCTTAATGGGGGTATGTGGCAACTTCTGGGCACTGTCTAGGTTGCCTGAGTGAGTGGCAAGCCAGGCTGCCACTGGCATCTGGTACGGGGAAAGCCAGCAATGCTGTGAGTAAATCAGAGTGCACAGCGCAGTCCCCCACAAAAGCTGGCTGGCCCCAAATGTCATTAGTGCTGAGAAAACAGCACTGGGCAGGATCCCATGTGGAGCTGAGACTGGCTGCCCTGCCCTGGCTTGGCACTGTGATGCAAGGCAATGACCCTGAGCTCTGGAAGCCCCAGTTAGCAGCCCCGTGAGTCATCTTTATGATGTGGAGACTCTCTGGAGTCAGGAGAACCTCAGAGGTCACTGCCAAGCCCCAGGCTGGGATAAAGAAATGTGTGTGGTGGTGGTGGTGGTGGTGGTGGGAAGAGTTGGGGGCACGGATAGGGGCAAGTAGCTGGGCCTGCCATGGGTGTTGCAGGCTGGTTAATGAGGACTCTGGCTAGCTTTGACTTGAGAAGCTGTCCTCTGTGTAAATGGAAGCAACACACTGTCACTGTCCCCTGCTCTGTGTCCTTTGTGCAGTGAAGTGGAAATAGTCCCACTTCAAAAAACTAAACAAAGCAAAACAGAACATGGAGCCTGAGATGCCAGGAGCAGCGGTCTGAGCGGAGCCCCAAGGGATGTGATAGAACGGTGTGTGTTTTTGTTCTTTCAAACTTCATTTCTATGTCATTTCCTTTGAGAGTCTCCCAAGGTGACTCTCATGCCTGCAGTAGTTGACATGCTCCTCTCTTAGTTACGCAAACAGTGCCTCAAGCTGACCCCACCTGACCTAGCCACCTCATAAGAACCCAAATCCTGCTCTTGTATGCACTTCCTTGTTTGACAAGCATTTATGGAACACCTACTGTGTACTATAGCAGGTGCTGGGGACTCAGCAGGAGACTCCACACAGATCTCTGCCTCCAGGAACTGGCTACCCAGCAGGGAGCCCTCAGATGAAATGAACAATAGAAACTATGCTAAAACACCACTGAAGGGATGAGGAGAGGAATTGTGGGGGCTGCTGTGGGCACTGCATGTATGTATGTGGACATGGAAGGGCCAATGAGGTTGCCAAGGTGGAAGGCTAGTATCGCTTCTCTGGGACAAATGTCCTTGGAGGGGGTTGGTGTGTCTCAGAGCTGGAGAGCAGCCTGGGTCAGGGAGCAGTGAGCTGGGGAGATAGGTGGGTATGCAGGCCTGGGAAGTGGTACCTGTCCTTGCAGGCTCTTGGATACATGGTTGGACTTTGACTCCTTCACCAAAGGGCTGTGTGCGATATCCCTGCAGTCTGCACATCTGTTCCCTCTGTAAGTGCGCTGGGCATGTTCTGTGCCCATGCAGTGTACCTGGGTCTCAACACACTGTAGGGTTCCAAGACCTTTCAACCGGATTACGCAGTGGGTGTAGTCCAGGGTCATTCTGGATGTGGCCACTAGAGGGCAGCAGCGCTTTTCCCTGCTAACGTTAGAGTCTGCCTCCACTGCTGTAGTCAGCCAGGTTGGTAGTACAAACCCAAAAGGACAAGACAAAGGACCTCCCTCCACCTACTCAAGATAAAGGAAGACCCATATTGTTAACACTTGCTGCCCACCATACTACATCTGAGAAAGTGTGGCCCAGAAGGAATAAAGGTGACACGGGACTTGGTGACCGTGCCCAGCCTTCTCCCAGCTGACTTGTCCTATGACCTTGGGGGCCCCCCTCACAGCAGGGATACCAGGAGGCTGTGTGGGCTGGGGTAAGGTGTCTTGTAGGGTGTATCAGGTTGGTGGCAAGTGAGCGGGTCTGTGGGCTGCTTGGAGGGGAGCAAGGAGTGGTGCGTGGCCGGGCCAGTTTGCTGACTGGGTCCTGCTCCGTTTTACCCACAGACAGGAAGCAATAATTACCAATGACAAACCATGTTAAAACGGCTTAAGAAAACGGAAGCATTTGTGAGCTAGGATGGAGTTTTAAGCTTCTCCACACCATGGCAACTTGATCTTACAGTGCCTTTAGTCCCATAGAAAGGTTACATGGAGGCTGTATTTGGGAAGTTCCTGTGCAAATATTTGCTGGTCGAGAAGCCTGTTTGCATATGTAAATCTGCTTATAATTAATTGCATTTGTCAAGGCCTTTGGCCCTCAGCGGGGACTGCTTCAGACAGCTGGGCCTTTTCCCGTGGCTGGCCAACAATACAGGACAGGCTTAGAGCCTCTGAGCTGCTCCCATTTCCCTGACTCTTATTGTAGGTGGCTTTGCTAGGAGACCGCTGCCCAGGGTCGGCACCTACCCTACCCTGCTGCCTCAGTGTTCCCCAGGATGGCAGGTGCTAACACGCGGACTCTTGCTTAGAGTGTCACTTCCCGGGTTTTCTCTGTGTACTTCCACCATGCTTCAGGCCACTCTGTTCTGTGGATGTTACTATGAACCCTGTTTACAGATGCGGAAACTAAGGCAAGGCTCTTAGAAGAGGCAGATTTAGGATTTGAGCCCAGGTACCCTGCAGAGTACATCCCTGCCTTAAGAGAGTCCACAGTGCCATTTGACTGCTGGCCATCCCTCTCTTGCCCTCTGTCCTTCTGGGTTCTGTCTGGCAGTGCCAGTGTCTGAGCCCCCCCCCCCAGGAACTCTTCCTACTCCTGGGTGCCTCTCAGGTATCCACAGTGACCCCTCAGCTTGTACCCTGGGTCCCTGTACCTGGCAAGCACATTACTTTTTTCTCTACTTTGGTTGCATCTGTCTCTCTTGCTTACCTCACCAGCAGACCTCCCACTCCGTGGGGCAGCACATATCATGTGATGTGCATATGGGTTGTGTCCCCCTCGCTTTAAACTAGAGGAGTAGCTGGCTTCAAGGTCAACACCAACACACTTGTACAAAAAGCCTCATGGACAGCCATGACAGGTGGCTTCCCATCAAGTGGCCCCAGCCCTACCTCCTGCCCCTCACCCAGCCTAGGAAAGGGGAGCATGGACACATTTCATTCCCCAAACCTTTCAAAGTGGCGGCTGAAACGTGCAGGCACCTGAGGAGTCTGGGAGCCACAGGGCAACAACCCGAAGAGCCTCGGGGGACCTCAACATCTATTCCTGACAGATAACTGAGGCTTTGCCTACTGAAGGGTCACCTCTAAGGTGGCAGCTGTCAGCCCTATCCCTGGCTGCCCTTGTATCTTGAAATACTGGAGACAGTATGGTTAAGTGTTCTTGTACAGAGAACCAAACCAAACCAAATCAACCAACCAATCAACCAATCAAGCAAACACCAGCAACAAGAACCCCACACAACAGGGTGGCAAGGAAGGGGGGACGCCAGGTCTGAGGCTCAGTGGGAAGGGATGGGCTGATACTTCTTCCAGAGCACACTGTGTCCCTTAGATTTGTCCATGCTTAAGGCAGCCTCATTTTCCTTGGGGCTTGCTCTCTATGAAGAAGTGCTGCAGTCATAGATAAGCAGGCCAATGGCCTCATTTTATGATGCCGGACTTCAGTCCTTTCTGAAGCCATCGGTGGCTTTATGCACTTGCGCTTCACCCAAAGCCAAGCTGTAGCCCAGAGAGCCTGAGCCAAGAGGCCTGTGACGCAGATGAGAGGGGTGGGGAAAGTCACCTCTGTCCAGCACTGGAAGGGCCTGCGGTGGGGAGGGATCATCTGGCCTGCTGGACTCTAACAGCAGAAGTCAAGGGCACCTGACCCTCACCCCCCCGGTTTCTGACCCTATGTGGTGCTTTGAAATGAGCTGGTGTTGGTGCCATGCTTCCCATGACTGCAAATAAGTTCCTCCAGCTTTGAATAAATGAAAATGTTGTGTCCTTTGACCAATGCCTATCTTAATTAGGGCAGTTGTTGCTGTGATAAAACACTATAACCAAAAGCAGCTTGGGGAGGAAAGGGTTTATGTCACTTTCAGTGCAGTATAACAGCTCATCATCAAAAACAGTGAGGACAGGACCTCCTGCAGAGCAGGGACCTCTGTTGAGGTTGCCTGGCAATAAAAAACTTTAATTTATACAAATAGTATTAAAATGCTGTTAGAATATTTTATAAAGATACAACAAACAAAACTAAAGACAAAACCCCTAGATTTGGAAAAAGATATGCTAACAACTATCTTCTTTCAAATTTCCCCCCAAATCAAGGATGAGCTACCTGGTGGTGCCATTCCTGGCCTGGTGGTCCTGATGGTCCTGTCTAAGAAAGCAAGCTGAGCAAGCCATGGGGAGCAAGTCAATAAGTGGCACCCCTCCATGGCCTTTGCATTGTCTCTTGCCACAAGACATCTTGCTGCCTGGAAAGTCACCCAAAGTTCTTCTGTAATGTTGGAGCATCCATCTTCAGCCTACAGGCCCATAGTATCCGGCAGACTTTACCATGAATTAGGAAATGTCAAAGACAGTTCCATCTATATTGACGGTTTGTCAGGCAATTTTTCTGTGTCATGCAGAATGTCTGGCAGACTCTTTCATGAAGCAGGAACCCCAAAAGACCATCTCACCTTAACCTGGTCAACTAAATCCACTTAAAAACCTGAGAGAGCTTGAAAAGAAATCCTACACACACACACACACACACACACACACACACACAAACACACACACACACAGAGAGAGAGAGAGAGAGAGAGAGAGAGAGAGAGAGAGAGAGAGAGAGAGAGAGTTTAACACAGCTTCTTGCTCTGTTTGCTGTCAGAAAACAGAGACGTGGTTTCTTTAAAAGGTTTTCCTGACTCAGCTCTAGCAGTAAAAACTGTGTGGCTTCTTTAAAAAACGGAGGCTTCCTGGTTCACCAGCACCAATGGCTCTGACTCTTTCCAGAGGCTACAGAGCATTTAAACGAGGTCTGCGAACAGCATGTTACAAATTGCTTAATGGTGACACAGACCCACTGTGACCCTGGATCTGCGGTGGAGAGAGCAACTCTCAGAGGCAGCAAACATGCCTCTGCCATGTTGGACTGGACAGAGCAAGCAGGTAGGACTGCGAAGTTGGTCCTAGCCATGCCCACTTAGCTTTTTTTAAAAAGTGCTCCTGGTCAAAAAAATAATTACAGATACACATGCAATAAAGACAAATCCAGAAGGAAAAGACCTCTAAATGGGTCACAATGTTAGATAAATGTATGTAGGCTTGGGAGAGAGAAGAAAAAGAATATAGACAGCTATAAAAGGAAATAAATGGTTATAAAAATAAACAAAGTCCTTAAAGAGACAGAGTACAGACAGTCATAGATAAAAGAAATAAAGAAAAATAAGCCAAGTAAAAATGAAATATACACAAAGAGTCTGGATTTTGTATATTATTGCATTTTCTTTGAATTTTTTGGCTGTAAAGGAAATAAGTACAAAGAGACATTTCATTGTATGGGCTGCTAAGCTAAACCAACATATGTATTTTAAAGGTATCTTAACTTCAAATTTGGGTCTAAGGATTTGTTGCTTTGAAAAAGAGATTCTTCTTTTGTTTCCACAGAGGATAAGAACCTGTGGATTCCTTCCAGACTAATGTGGTTTGATAGACCAAGATCCCCCAAAAGATCACCATGCATACCCCCTAAAATTACTTTGCCCAACAAAAAGTAGGAAACAGTTTGGAGAGAACTATGCCCAAATTCCCAAATATTGTTTATAAATGTTTGTTTACATTTAAAGGGGAATATGATATAGAGATCAATACTTTTCATTGGTATGGATCTTGGTTTATTGATACAAATTTAAGATCAATTTTGTTATATATATATATTTCTGCATTTGATTAAGGTATTGTGTTTGTGCAGCTCATTTAAAAATATAATGTATAATTAAAAAATATAGGTTAATAGATAATCATCTATAATAGTCAAGCTTGTAGTCATGTTAGTTAGGTTTTCTAGATATATGGAGATATATTTCAGTTAGATAGGTATTCTTCAAATCTTTCAGAGACCTTCAGAATATGGCATTTGAAATGTTTTAAGAACTTAGGACTTTTCATGACCATGAGACACATCTGCTCCTGGCAGCACCAATCTACTTTAAAGGCATTGAAGAGGCTCCTTATGGAGTTGGTTAGCCATTTGGGCAAGAAACTGCTCTTGTCTGGACTGCTTGAGGGAATGCTGTATGAACTGGACATGCAGGACCCACAGAAAAATGACTGCTGAACTTACATAAAGGTGAGACAGTCCTTCAGGGTTCCTGCTTCATAAAAGAACAAGAAAGTCTGCTAGACATTCTGCAGGACACAGAAGAAAGTGACTGACTAACTGCCAATATAGATGCAACTGTCTTTGACATTTCCTGCTTCATGGAAAAGTCTGCCAGATACTATAGGCCTGTAGGCTGAAGATGGATGCTCCAACATTGCATAAGAACTTTGGGTGACTTCCCAAGCAGCAAGATGTCTCTGTCAGCTCTAGAGTTTTGGAAGTTGCTTACAATGCACTTCTTGTTAAGTTAGGTAATATTATATCCTTCTGGAGTCTTTGATGGAGTTAAAGAATAGATAGTTATAATTATAGTTTTCCTTAGCTTTGATAAAAGATAAAGTAGATATAAATATTGTAACTGTAATTCTCACTTGATAACTTTTGTTATATGTAGTTTTATTATGTTAAAGTTAAAACCTTCCCTTTTATTTAAACAGAAAAGGGGAAATGGTGTGGGAAATCCTTCTGTATATGTGTTACTTTCATTAGTTAATGAATAAATCTGCTTTCAGACAATGGCTTAACTGAGTAAAGCCATGCAGAAAATCCAAACAGAAATACATAGAGAGCGAAGGCAGAGTCAGAGAGATGCCATGTAGCTGCTGCTGGAGACAGATGCCCCCACCAGAGCCTGCCAAAACTTTGCCGGTAGGCCACAATCTTGTGGTGATGCACAGAGTAATGGATATGTGTTAGTTTAAAATATGAGAGCTATCTAAAATATGCTAAGGCTATTGGCCAAACAGTATTGTAAATAATATAGTTTCTGTGTGATTATTTTGGGTCTCAGTGGCCAGGAACAAACAAGCAGCCTCTGACAACAGGCATGGTGGCATATGCCTTTAATTCTAGCATCCAGTAAGTAGAACTCTGTGAGTTCAATGATTTGTCTACATAATGAGTTCTATGACAGTCAGGGGTACAAAGAGAAACTCTGTCTAAAAAATATCTATATAAGTTAATTATTTGTGTGTGCGCACACACGTGTATGAGTCTGTGTGCATGCGTATATGTGTGTGTGTGTGCATGTGTATGTGCAGCACTTCCTACAGCCTATATCTGGAGGTCAGAAGACAACTTTCAGGTGTCAGGTCCATTCTTCCACTTCTTATGTGGCTTCCAGGGATTGAACTCAGGTCATCTGGCTTGTGTGGCAGGTGTACTTACATGCGGAGTCATCTTCTTGGCCCCTGTGTTTATTGATATTTACCAAGTATTAATGTGTTTTTCATTAGCGGACACCTTCTTGGGAACTTCTTTATGCACAGAACGAAGCCAGGCAAACAGTCTGCTGATCCTGCTGATCCAAGACATTCCACATGGTAGTCTAAACACCAGAAGCTATTGTTTGTGCACCACCATCTCCAGTCTCCTTTGGTGTGTGGTATAAGGTAGAGAGGGAACGTCAGTTCTCCTCATGCGTAGTCCACATCCAGGAACCACCCCTGCAGCTTGCTGCTGTCTCCTCTGGACCTGCTTGTAATATGCTTGCAGCACTGTGGCTCATTTCTGTGGGATGTCTCTGGGATCTGTCCAGCTCTGTGTTTTTTGTTTTTTGGTTTTTTTTTTTATTTGCTTTTTGTTTTTACCCTTACACGAAGACACCAGTTTAGTTTTATGGCAACTCTAAACAACCTAAATCTCTTCATTTTGGAAGAGAAATTCTTAATGGAGAAAATGTCTTTATCAGATTGCCTGTAGGCAAGTTTGTAGGTCATTTTATTGATTGATGATTGATGTGGGAGGACCCAGCTTACTAAGCATGGTGCCATCCCTGAACAGGTAGCCCTGGATGCTATAAGGAAGCATGATGAGCAAGCCATGAGGAGCAAGCCATAAGCAGCACTCCTCCATGGCTTTTGAATCAGTTCTTGGTCATGACCT
The DNA here is from genome assembly GCA_004026605.1 of Ondatra zibethicus. Classification (NCBI taxonomy): domain Eukaryota; kingdom Metazoa; phylum Chordata; class Mammalia; order Rodentia; family Cricetidae; genus Ondatra; species Ondatra zibethicus. The sequence goes on along the minus strand of PVIU01013414.1, from coordinate 2,392 downwards.
CTTCTGATCATGGACTGTGATGTGGAAGTGTGAAATGAAATAATCCCTTTCCTCCCCAAGTTGCTTTGGTCATGATAGTTATCCCAGCGATAGAAACCATAATTCAATCTGAAACTTTGTAAGAGCCTGGCTAAACTGGAGTCCTTCATGTGGAAGTGTTGTCATCAAGAACGCAAACAGACCTGAACTTGAATGAGTGACGTAAGCTGCAGCTTCAGTGCCTCCTGGGCCCGAGTGGAACGACGCCGAAGTCCTGGACCTTTGTTGTCCTACTGTCATTTCTGTTGCTGTGCTCAACACCCAGACCAATAGCAGCGCAGGGCAGGAAAGGTCTATTTGAGTCACAGTTCCAGGTTGAGGTCCATCCTTATGGGAAGTCGAGGCAGGAACTTGAAGGAGCTGGGCACATCACATCTAAGAGCAGAGAGAAATGAATGCATGCCTGGTAGTGCTCAGCTAGATTTCTCCACTCTTACATAATCTAGGGCCTGACGTAGGGTGTGGTGTTACCTCCATGCTTGCTTTCCTCTCCATACCAATCAAAAGAATTAAGACAGCCCCCGACAGTCATTTCCCCTACAGTTATCCCCATAGGTCGACCCGATTTTGACAGTCTGCCATTGAGACTCTCTTCCAAATGATTCTAGGTTGTGTCAAGTTGACAAAACTCATCATCATCATATCTGTACTGCCCAGGCCATGGGGAAGGGTTCCATTGCTGTCACAGTGACACCACCTGACCCTGTCATCTGTCTTGAGATTATCCTGCCCTGGGTTAGGCCATACGGCTGCAGCAGAGATCAAAGAGCCAAAACACTACTTCCCCAGAGAACATTCCTTTGACCGTGCTCCACAGCCGGAACATTCTCAAAAAATAAGTAGGGATGCATTTCAGGAGCTCAACTACAAACATTCTAGAATTGTGTCTGCAATGCTCAATAATTCCCAGGCCAACTCACCATGGAGGAGAATAAATCTAAGTTATTACTGCTGATGCAGGCATTTCCTCATCCCTGAACCCGACTTTTGTATTTTTTCTTTCTCCTCTAACAATTGATGGATGTCAGGATAGTCCCTTTCTCTGTTCCTGGAGCTCTTGATCTAACACTATAGACCTAACCATTTCTGAAAACAGGGCTGTGGTTTCACACACTCAGCATTTTTCTACAGACTTAACTTAAGCTGTGGAATTTCTGTCAAATAATCCTCACCGGGTGTAACTGCCCCGGGTGTGAATTACGTGTCAAGCTCAGCTGAGTGCTGCAAGGAAGCCCACGCTGATGATGAAACGCTCACCTGTACCTGGGAAGGAAGATCAGGCTCCGCTCAGGGCTCGGCTGCTGGTGGTGATCCACACGGCCATGTCTTATGAAAGAGCAGAGAGTGCTGAGATGAATTCCCTCCCAATGTGTGCATGTGCTTGTGTGTATGTGCGCATGCGCGTTGCATGTGTGAGTATACAACATGTCAACATTGACCAAACCAGCAATAAGGAACAGTTTCTGGCCATACACGAAGAAGACCTCTGAACTACCTCCTTCATGGTACAAATACCATGTGTACCAGGAAGGGGGAGTGGTGCGGCCCACTGGAAATCTCAAGGCTTTAACTAGTGGCTTGTTTCCATTTTATAGTAAGTGTCAGTCATTTCAAACCTAGTTTCTAACTTTCTGGCCCTCCAGGCATGGTGCTAGGTGGTGGGGAGGTAACCATGAAACGAGAATCCATGGCCCCTGCCTTCCTAGAGCGCACCACCTTGCAGGAAGGACAAATGACATACAAACAACCAATGGATTTCTCACCTGCTACTGAAAAGCCATGGGGCACTTTATACAGAACAGCCATGCTAATGAGCAATGAGGGCTTGAAGGCCAAGGTGAGAAGCTCAAACTTCACCCAAAATGGGAAGCCGCAGAGTTTTCGATAGAGGACAGGCACGATCTAATCGATATTTATAATTTTTGTTACATTAAAAAATTGTGTGTGTGTGTGTGCGTGCATGCACGCGTGTGTGAGTGCCCTGGTACATGTGTGGAGGTCAGAGGACAACTTCCAGGGGTTGGTTTTTCTTGAACTCCGGTTATCAGGCTTAGCAGCAAGCAACTTTACTGGCTGAGCCATCTTGACCATTAATTCATACTTTACAGAGACTGTTCTGGCTGCAGGGCAAGAGTTGATTGTAAGGGGAAGAGATGCGAGCTGGAAGCCCACTTAGGAGGCAATTGCAGGGGTTCAGGCAAGAGGTGAGCTTGATTAGTGATCAAGCTTGGTGACAGGGATGCAAGTCATCAGCCTTGGTGATGGAGACGCAAACCCAGGTTCAGTGTATCCTGAGGTTTCTCTAGAGAAGCAAAGGCAATGGTGTGTGTGTGTGTGTGTGTGTGTGTGTGTG